>DF241026.1:61125-154014 GCA_000507305.1 Breviolum minutum Mf 1.05b.01
GTCGCAAAAAACGCGCATTTACCGTCGCAAAAAACGCGCCCTGGGTCATGTTTTTTGCGACGGTCCGTTTTACCGTCGCAAAAAACCCTGATAAATGTCCAAATTTACGCACCGTCGGGAATTACATGGGTAACTGTCGCAAAAAACGCACCTCCCCATCTTTTACAGGGTTTTATGTATCTCAGGTGGTGCAGGATTTCTTCCATCAACAGTCTGTCACTGATAGCCACTGAAAAGATCTCAACATATCTTAACATCAGCAAACGCCTGCTGCAGAATTAGAAATGCATATATTGGAAGTGTTTGAAGCACGAAGAAAAAAACAGTAAAAATGATCTAAAATAATTTGACCAACTTTTTGGGGTGGGGTTCAGATTCCGGGCATGAACAAGGTGTTTAATGTTTCGAGGTGGGTGGTTACCTCACCTTGCACCCTGGGCATTGAAAATAAGCCGTCCTACATAGAAATGATTGTTGCAGGGGTGTAGTACAACAGCAATTCAGCAATGTCACTTAAATCATGTTGAGTGTCTGCGCTGCTCGCCAACAATCGATAGAGTTTTATCATTACTCTTTGTGTATGTGTGTGTAAACGTCAAAACATACGTTGGGTCATCCCTAGTAATTATTGTTGTTGCTCTGTACTTTGGATTTGAACTATCACTAGTATCCATTTCTGAATTCTGGAAAATTAATTAACTTACTCACAAACTAAAATATTCAATTTCACAACGGGGCTATGATACTTCTCTGATTTATTCAGGTTTCTATTCAGGTTTCATGTCGTTTCCCAATCATCATTGGATGTTTCCTCCAGTCGCAACGGCAAGCGCGGATAATTCTCCATAACCAAAGTTGCTGGTCACAGACGTGATGGTGGTAGTAAGAGTCTTACTGGTGCTACTCATGGTGCTGCTGCTGCTGGTTACCTTGGAGACTCTCTTTGGAATCAACGAAACATCATCGACAACATCTACTCCCCCGAAAGTTTAACAGCTCGCCGCTCGCCCCTGAAAAATGATGGTTTGGAAGACTACTTTCCTTTTGGGAGGCGTAACTTTTCAGGGGCTTTGTTAGTGAAAAACAGTCGGATGTTGCTATTTCTAAGGTTCGGCCTCAGCACCTTAGCTTTTGAGACTTGGCTGAATACTAGTTTTTTGACCAAGCCTGGGAGTGCACCAAGGTGGTTTCTGCCCAAACAGCCCTGGTGCCCTCACCAAAAAGGTGGTTTTGTTGTAGCTAATTCCAACATATCCATGTTGGTATACCTTGGCTTATTATACATAGAAAATCGTTGGAAGCCTAAGATGTCTTTTCCTATAGGACCAGGTTTATTTTCAACCCCTGGTGATGTTGGAGATGAATTGTTTCCCGGAAACTTCAGCAACCAATTTTCACAGGAAGAAGTACTTTGGAGCTAAGCAAACAACTGAATGCAACCACTGAGACAAGCAGTAACCATTTCAACATATTCAACTCTGATCATATAATTTGGGTCAAACTCAAAAAACCCTAAGATTCCCTTGTGACATGGCGCAGTTTTTGTAGGAAATCACTGGATTTTTTGCAGTCCCCGATTTTGAAGTGTTACAGTTCCTGCAGGCTTTTCAGCCTCAAACGCATTTCTTTCTCACTGAGCTTCGAGTTTTCATTTTGGCGGAGCTGTGATTTAGCTGGAGGTTGTTGCCCATTTGGAAGTGGAACATTGTAGTGAATTGATATAATAGCAGCTGGTACTTCACACTTCGAAGCTTGAGAGTGGAGTATTTTCCTTCTTCACTTCCAAGTAGCACTTGTACTGGTGCTGCTTTCAGTGCTGGTCTTTGTCAGGCTACTGGTGACAGTGACCTTAGCAAGCAGATTCAACAATCAAATGGACCAACAGTGGAAACGCCATGATTAAAAAGGCCTCACAGTATATGGGAGATCGCGATCCTTTTCTATGCAATCCATCATAATCCATCAGTTTGATAAGCAAGTAGATTCCTATCAAAGAGGGTATGGCTCTGATCATCCCTGCTAGGGGGGGATCACTGGGTTCTGACCGCTGAACATATAAATGCATAAATGCAATGAAAAGGGTACCAGTACAACACGTAAGGAATCTAAATCATTGTTTAGCTTCGTGTATTCCTGCAATACATGCCGGAAGCATGTGTTCCGTGCAAATATAGAGTAAAGTGCAGGACACGCTGTTTATATGTATATTCAGATTGTACACATGATTTCCAGCACGCATAAGTATCCCATTGACACATTGTCGGTAAATGTACATAGCGACATGTTCCAAAATAACTTCATTGCTGGGCCTAAATCATGTGCATACCATTGTGTTTCTGCATACTGCATCCTTATCATGATACCGCATGATCATAGAGTCCATATCAAAATTATCACTTCTAAACAATTTCCACCATTCTCCGCAGAAAGCCGCCTATTGGGAATGCGAGTCATCATGCTTCTATGCTTGATATGCGATACAAATTCTCAGCTCAGATTTCACAGGAGACAAGTGGCACTCGTTTCCGTGGTGGTCGTCGAAGTCGTGACGCTGGTTCTCGTGCTACTTCTGGTGATGGAAGTGGTGGTTTGGGTGCTGATGGTACTGGTGAAGGTTGTTGTGGAGGTGTATGTCTTAGTGGTCTCCTGAGATTGGCACAAAACGAAAAGAAAAAACACTGTGTCAAAATCCACAAAAAAACCGCTTGCATGACAATGACACCTTCACATAAACTCGTGGAACGGGTTTCTAAATGATCACTTGGATGCTGGGGCTCACACTGATGGAGTATCATCTGCATGAGTTTCAATGATGATATCTATCATGGAAGCCCATTCAATTTGAAAAATCCCGAATTTCATCCCTTGGGTTTTGACACAGCAAGTTGGTTGGATCTGGTGGATGCATGCATCCACTTTTTTGACCCCAGCTTCTGTAGTAGTACTTGACATCGACGTTGTGATGCTGCTGGTGATACTCGTCATGCTGGTGGTGCTTTCTGTCCAAGTTGTCGTTGAGGTCAATGTGTTGGTAAAAGTTCTCGAAGTGCTGGAGGTTTCCTGAAAAATGCTGCCCAACACAGAGGGACAGTCGTGCCGAAGGGAGCCATTTTAGGGATGGATTGGCTGTATTAGACAAGAGGAGAATGGAAAGAGGGTGAATAAAATCAAAGGTACCTGCGGAAATCGTAAACCCCAAATCTCACTATCCATTTCCAGTAGTCTCATCGACTGAACTTCATTGAATTGCTCATTCTACAAGCTTCATAATAGCCTTTTGAACCCACTGGGGTGATTTCAGCCCCATGAAACAGCATGTTTCGTGTGATCAATCATGTCACTTTCACATTCAGAATGATATCCGTATCCATCAAAGATTCCCAGCAAAGCGAGCATTTCGATGTGCGTGGCTCAATGAATCATATGATGTCTCGTGGAAACATGTTGAAGAAGTCTAGCAACAACAACAAAAGTATAAACATCCAACCAACCTGCCACTAAAAATGGGAAACATCACCTATAAATCTCTGTGAAGAATAGGTGAAATGCACATGTATAGACATATACTGTAACTGTAACACATTCATCTGTCATGGATATCATACCACATTAGACACTTTTGAAGCCCGCCAGGCCCTTGTGTTTGGGATGTTTAGAGTACCTGTCTAGATCTTTGGCCAACTTTTTTACCTTTTTAGTTTTCCATGGATTCCGGTGTATACCGATATCTTTTTTTGCCCCAACACACAACTTATAAAAAACAATTTCCAAAAATTTGGAACGCTGACTTCCACTCAGAGAAACAATTTGTTTTTGCCCTACAAACATATTTCCCTTACAACCAAGTTGCTGTCAGGCTGGTGGATGTCGTTGTAGTGAAGCTCTTTGTGCTGCTTGTGATTGTTGAACCTGGAGTGACTCCAGGTTTCCAGGTTTGATCGGGGTTTGCCATAATCACTTGAAACAACCGGCCCTGTAAACAAAATGGAGAAATCCCTGCATCAAAAAAGGTGATTGTGGTCAAACCCCATTGATGGGTATGATGAGTTTGATGGAGAAAATTCCGAGTTGATGCTGTTGACGACTAGGTTTGACCGTTTGACCTTTTCAAATGGAGTTATGAAAATATCAGTGAATCATTGATTGCTTTACCCAGTGACAAAATCAGAACAAAAAACACACATTCATAAAACCTCCAAACTTAGAAACAATATCACAAATCTATTAGTACAGCATCTTGCAGTTTCCGATGCCCAGTGACTGGTCCCTGTCTCTGCCGTGCTGGTGCTACTGACGGTTTGACCTTGGTTTCTGTGTAGTCTGAAACCAACGAAGGAAACAAAGGTACACCCTGGAAGACTAATATGGAACCTGAAAATGGAGAATTGGAAGATCAGTTTCCTTTTCCAGGGGTGCATTTTTTTGGTTCCATGTTGTTAATCTTCCAGGTTAAAACTTGTCCTTGCCACATCAAATTTACTACCCTCCATAAAACTAACAAATCGTCCCCGAAAATGGTCTTAGAGGGGTCTATGTTCGTTTCAGGAAGGGTATATCATCATAGATAGCAAGAACGCCCTCCAACCCCCATCCAATGAAATGTGCCCATATGTAGCCGAAAAAGGGGGGGGGGGGGGGTAATCCAGCCCCTTCCTTCCTGTGGATGTGGAGATGTGGAGTGGGATGGTGGATCATATTTGCAGGTTCTGGAGCTGTGCCATGCACACGGAGGCGATCATTTTGGGTTGTATGGGTCCAGGTAGAGGAAACAAGACAAAAGGAATAGGATTTGATGAGAGAAGATAAACCAAAAAACAAATATCAAACAACACAAGCTAAGATTGCTAAGGCTAATGCATGTGAAAAGAACATGGCGCATGATGTATTGCAATGTATATAGTTAGATTTGATCTGCCAAGAACGCTTGAGACCAATCCGTGCGGCTTCCTTTTGCATTTCGGCACTCAAACACAAAGTCACTTGGTATACCTCCTGGTAGATCATTTTAGCAGTGACTATCAACCTTTGTAGGAATATGTTTTTTCTTTGAATCTTCATGCTATGTGATTTCATCGAAGTGTACCATGTATCTGATTTACATCCAACCTGGAAAAGCCCAAAATAAAATATTTACATTCTTGGATTCATACAATTTCCAATTCTAAACACTTAAGATAAACGCCGATAAACACGTCTTGGAGCGACATCACACCAGACCCCCAACGACGTCGTTCTGATTTGCTGTCCCCAAGAAGCTAGTGAGACTGGTCGTGGAACTGGTGATTGAAGTGGATGACCTGACTTTTTGACCAAAATCGTAACGATGGATGTTGTTCAAAAACGTCCCACATATGTCACAAACGAAAACATACTCCCGCGAAAACCAACTAGACACCAAACAAATCCCTATAGTTGAAAAAGGAAAGTCCTTTTCCAAGCCATTATGTTTTTGGGGATCCAGGCTCCAAAGTAATTCAGGATGTTTTTTTGATCATTTCTGTTGAGATTTGTGTGGGCATACCATGTTGGTTTTGGATGGTTTTGGATCGATATCCCCCAACATCCATGAAGGTGTGAAACCATGCGTTAGAAACACCGGGAATCACACAAACGGGGATGCAGGTAATTGAAGGATCTGAACGGAAAAAGACAACAAATATATCTGGTTGGTGGTTTCAACCCCTTGGAAAAATATTGGTCAAAATGGAAACCTTTCCCAGGTAGGGATGAAAATAAAACATATTTGAAACCACGACCTAGATATACATTTGGAAGTTGTGCCATTCATTTGATTCTCACTGGTGAAGGCAGTAGCATATGTGCAGCACCTCCACACAGAGTCTGTCTGAAAGGAACCTTAGCAACTTTCCTATGTTGACACACATAGATTCACACCTCAGCCATTGCCAGGAAAATGAGAAGAACGTGTAAGAACTCCAGTTTCTACACCATTCATACCCTGGTGACCTGTCATGAAATCGCCAACCAATATCAACCAATCCTAAATGTGATTCATCCATATCCATCATTATCAACTCCTTTCAAATGCCTCGTGGTAGACGTGGTACTGGTGATAGACCTTGTGATTGTTGTGTCCTTGGGCAGATTCTCAAATCGACGAGAAGCCCAGGACCAATGCTGGACGTCATCCCCGACCAACTCTTGGAAATTTTGGAAACAAATCAGATCAAAATTTCAGCCACTCGCCGCTAGCCAAGAGATTGGAATTTGGCATGTCGTAATCAATGTCGATATTCCATCCCCTTCCCATATACCATGCACTGATTCTGCTCAAAATGAACCTTCTTGAAACTGTATGGTACTACAGATTTGTGTTGCATGCAACAATTGCGATGTACAAATTATAACAAAGTGCATATTTGAGCTGGAAATCAACACAGTAGTTTATCCTAGAATGTTGGAGGTTGTCAAATATCTGTTAGCACACTGTAGTTCGATCATCTTAGACAAACTCGTATTCAGTTGACGAAAATTCCTCATCACCATGCATCCACATGCACTGAATTGTTGAAGGGCGCTCAAAAACTGCGTAGCATCACGTGAAGACCAAATAGGGATTTCAAATATCCCAAAAGGAAGAGTATCCAATTCGATCGTATCTTGGCCCTTTCTAAAGCTTGGACTCAGGTTGGGTCTGGTCGACATGTCGATTGCAAGCGTTGATACTGTTGATCCAATCCATTCTTTCTTTTGAGATTCACATCCAGTTTCGACAGAATTGAGACTCTACATGTGTAACAACTCTCATGTTGCTGAGCAGCAGTGGAAGTCAAACTTGTAGAGGAAGTCGACACGGTGCCTTAAAGCACGAAGAGATTGTACATCAATCATCAAATAAAGTGGTCAGTTGTTGGTCATTGAAAAAGACATCTCAAACATTGCAGGGTCAGTCTCAGTGGTGAAGTGATGTGAAGTAGAGCAGTGGATTCCAATTGCAAAAGGTTGTTATATATAATATATATCTAAATACACACCCCAGAAATTTAACATAGATACCAACCATGCCAATACTTAAAAAGGAGATACATTTTCCAAACCATCATTTTGTGGTATCCATGCTTAATTTCGGGGGAAAATTAGATAATGATATAAATATCTCCCTTCTACTTCATAAAATTCATGAAAAATCCTATACCCCCGACCCAATTTGTCCCCAACAAAAAATCCAACATCCTTTTGCCATCCAACGTTACTGGATCTTGTGGTAGATGACACTGAGGTCGTGGTCTCTGTCGTTGTGACTGTGGTGGTGATGGTCTGGGAGGTGCTGGTGAAGGTTGTAGTGGACAGCGTAGTGGAAGTGGTGGTCCAAGTCGTACCTGTGCTGCGAGGAAGGGAAACTTCCCCCGATTCTTTTACCTCAAGGGAGTGGAGAAAACCCGAAAGAAATCCATATGCTTGGAAAATTACAGAAATTCAATCCAAAACATCAATTTATACTTTCATTGATTTCATTGGGCTGACGTCATCTGACATGACAATTTATCTCGAAGGATGGCAAGACTGATGGATAACTAGGATTTACTTGAAACATGTGCATCTTCGCATCTCTTTGAAAACAATAGGCACCTGTTCACCCAAGCATGCGCGAAAAAGGAGGCTCAATAAGATGAAGTGTCACACCTACCTCATTGCCTTGTACGTCATTCACAACACCCCCTTTGGCCAAGACACCTGTGCTGGAGGTCGTGGTTGGAGCAGAGCATACCACTGTGGCACTACCATCACACATCGGAGTCTCGATCAAGGAACAGCCTGCAGGCTACCATCTTGAATTGAATGTGGCTCGGAGTGCCACACCCTATCCAGTATGCAACGGTGATGTGTTTTGTAGAGGATTTCAGGCTGTTTGGGACCAACAAATGTCATCATGATATGCAGCCATGCTCATCTCTTGGACCTTCCTTGTTTGCGAGGAATTTGGACGGATGACATCTGAGCTCTGTCCAAAGTTCTAGATTCTGGATGCCCAATAGCTTGTACAAGCATATTCAAATTATCCAACCATAAGGTAAGCAAACCTGCTTCAACCCCTCTGTCATGTCAAACTGCACAATTCATTTCTTGCTCATACACACACGCACATCCAGGATGTGAGGTATGCACTTGATGTGCATCCACAAAGTGTTCATGATGACACCAGCGAAGGACACATCATAAATGGAAAACATGGAACACATCTTGCACCAGGAAAACTGTGGAAGTGAGTATATAGTGTATTAGCCAGTTGAGAAAAGAAACACATAAAATGTGCAGAAAACTGTATATACTTTCCAAATGACATCGACATGCAAGGGTACCCAGTACCAGCACGAAGACTTTCTTCTTCTTCATCACATTCAAGCCACTTCTGTCTCACTTCCACGCAAGAAAACACTGATAAGCTCCAAAACCACTGTGGCTACACATGCTACTCACCCCACCTACTCCCACCTAATATCGTCCACAACACTCCCACCACCCCGCTGACACCCCCAGCACCCTGAACTGCTGTATCCGGAGGAGTTGTTGCTAAGTGGTTTCTTCAACTGGTTGTATCTTTGAAATGATCCCACCCACTATCTATTTGCATATACGTACAGTAATTGGATGTAACAATTGTGCAATACAAAGAAGGAATCCGATAAAAACTGTTTCATCCTAGGTTTTTAAAATTCCTTTTGTCCTCTTCCAACCATGAGCTCAACCAACAACAGCACTGTGAAAACCATTTCATTTCATTCATATCTCATCATCATATTTTAGCTAACCAATTTCTTACTCAAAATTTCAATATCTTCAATTGGCAAAGCTTCGGTCCCCTTGCTAAAACGTCTAACTTTTAGTAGGCTATAAATTTCAAACCCGAAACTCAACAGGTCAAAAGGTCCTAAGGGAACGGTCGCGAAGATCTGCCGTGTTCACCCTTCGACCTTCATATCCCGGATTCACCCTTTGGCACCGGAATATTCGCTACAACTCCGACATCCAGGAAGTTGATCGGGACAGCTGTCGAAAGGACCATTGGTAGCGGAGACCTGGGGCTGGGATAGGATCTCCCACCATGGAAAACAGCCCTATACTGGTAGACTGGGATAGTGAATCTTCATGTTGGACACTTGGGGGGAAAAGGGCAACCCAAAAAAGTGGGAACAAAACACACAAAAATCATAAAACAACAAGCAAACAAATCAACATCAGCTTGAGGAAGTCGATTGTTCAACAACAACAACAACAACAACAACAACAACAACAACAACAACAACAAGAAGAAGAAGAAGAAGAAGAAGAAGAAAAAGAAAAAACAGAAGAAAAAGAAGAAGAAGTAATCATTGACTGACCCATCTGACCAGTGAATAGTATGCTGACAACAAACATGAGTACATTACTATGCTTTGATTAGATTCTGATCCAAATTTCGGCTTGACCGCCTTACTCACCGCAATAACAACCACACGGCCGTGCCTGTGCTTGACTAGCGCTAGCAGCCTGGTGTAATGATCGAGCGATTCGTCTGGGGTTTGGGCGTTGATGTTACAGATTTTCCTAGTCGTTGTGCTCCAAAAGATTGGCTGGCAATACGTTGTAACCAAGCAAGAGATCAATGGGATAAGCATATTATATGAAGAGGTTGATTCTGTGAGAGATCTTGCAATTACAAAAAATCTCTCTTCCAATTTCCACATGTCTTGGCCAGATGCTGGATTTGATCCTTCTTGACCTAGGACCTAGATGCAAAAAGGAGTCACCATTGAATCCCTTAGGATCCATGTAGGGTATATTTACCTAAATGTCCCATAAACATCAGCTAAACGTAGGTAAATATACCATACATGGATCAACTGGGAATATTGGCACCATTGTCACATTAGCAGGTTAAAATTGACCCCTACCGGCGGTTTCGAATTCCACGAACCTGCACTTTGACTTCCAATGGCACTGTCACATTGCCTGAGGCAGCAAATTTGCGGAAACCCTCCAGGGAACTAAGATATCCCACCTGGGGAAAAGGAAGATCACCTTCAAAAGTGCTTTGGTATACATGTGATATATTAGTTCGCAAGGTATCTATCGCAAGTCCAATCCAAATTGTAGTACGTCATCCAATTCCATAGCATAATAGCATAACTAGAGTGACAAGGCACCAAAAAAAAACAAACACTTCGACTTAAAGGACATGTTCCAAGTTCCAAGATTGAATTTCACTCTACTCATAAAGTGTGCTTAGCATCTAAATATTTGTCCATGGGATGAATGACATAATGACACCTAAGATAGCATCAGCTGGGCAGGCTTTACTCAGTCACCTTTCTGACATCAATTGAGTTTGTCATGATCCAGAACATCTCATAAATGAAAGCCACAATTCAAGCATAGCATGGTACCTGTAGCTTGAAAAGCTTGACAAAAACAACCCGGTGTCCTGAGGTCCTGTAGATTTGAAAGTTTGGAGTCTCGACAAAAAAAAGCACCAGGCATTCACCAACATTCAAATGTTACAGTATATATGTTACAGTATATTTGTGTGCTTTTTTTCCGATTCTTGTAGTGAACAAGAGGGAAGAAGTGGAACTACCAGCAACTTCGCTACTTTCCAGGATTTTCCAAGACACTCTTCAACATCGCTGGCCACAAACTTGCAGTAAAACATAAAGAAAAAAAGACATCACCTCAACCAGAGGTATGGTTTTGCCGTTTTACCTTTGAACCATACTACCAAAGTGGGTGGCCTATCCTTTGGTACCAACGGACAGGCTCTTGATTCAACAAGAATCACCCATCGCCAGAGCCTGTAGGTGACAATCTCAAGGTTTCCACCACTGGATCTTCCTGATTGTTGGGATATGAGTGACTGAGAAGACTTCAGTTGTAGAGGCGAAGGATGAATGATAAGGTTCAAGGCATCATGAGGTAATATACTGTTACAGTACTATTGTATGATTGAACACTTGATATTCAGAACCATTTTGGGAGGATTCTGCTATACTTAACCACCACATGGCCAAGTTGGGGTTCTTGGTAGGTAATATGATTGGGTAATCCACCGTTTGACCCTTTGTCAGAAGTGATACCAAAAACAACTTAGAACACCAGTGGACAAAAAATGAAAACAAAAACACATCACATGTTTTATCCTACTGCATCTGTCTCAACTTGTTAGCCACTTCCTCACCAGCATTGTTTTGCGGGGATGGTTGCCAAGTTTCTTGTTGATCTCCAGAGAAGTACCACGACATTCCTTGATACCTCAGCTCGGCCCGGCATTTCCAAGATTCCAAGGAATGCTTGTGGGCATATACTCCCGGGTAGGCCCCCAATGCCGCCACCTCCCAACAAAGAAGGTCTTAAGCGATTATATTCCATCTTCCAAAAAAATAAATCCTTCATAACCAGCCCTATTTTTTGGGGGGCTGGCAGCTAGCTTTGGAATTCACATCATAAACCTTCAGGATCGGCGTAACCAAATGACCAAGTGTTAACTCCCGGCATTTTACACCAAAGGAACCCTGTAATTCCACAAAAAAAACAGAGCAGTGAACACATGTTCACCCTTTGAAAATCTCAACACCCGTTTTGTTGAGGAGTAAAAAAACTCTGCACTGGAGGTTTTGAGTGTCTATGGTCAACATGTACACAGATATTACACTTCCATTATGGAGTGGCGAGGAGGGCATGTAACAATGATGCATGCCGCAGCACCCCCTCACCCAGAGTTATCGGATAAACAAACCAGTGATGTCTTCCACAAAGGTTGAATGACATCCGTATTAGGAAAGAAACAAACAAAAACAAAGCACCCAACCAAGTGACGGCAAACAGTAGTCTTCTGTATTGCTACAACCTTCCACAGCCTGCAGCAAGATGCTGGGCAGCGGTATACCATGATGTTGTCATTTCAAACAAAGGTATCTGGTTGTGACTGGGTGAGTTGTTCAAAATTGTTCAAGCAGGAAGAACAAGGGCATTTTTAGGTGTTGTTTTTTTGATTTCCTGATTTTTCACTCAGCCGCAAGAATCATTGATGAAAACTCGAAGCGAGTTTTGAACTCTGAACCTTTCATTTTGGTGCTTAAGGCTGACTGAAGTCGTGGATACCCCGTGAATGCTGAAAAACCCACGCCTCGAAGCTGGATCCGGTGCACTCAGCTCCTGCGATGCAGGTGCCGTCCGCCTGAGGGGAAGGTGACCCACAAGGTGGGGCCCTTAGGATCGTTCTACATGGGGGGCACCTATAAATGGCCTCATAAATGGGTAACCTACAAAAACTGGCTGCCTTCAGAAAAAACAAACACATAAGATACATGTATCATGTATAGATTCACATGTACATGTACATCAATATGCAGTGTATGTATAAACATATAGGAGTCAAAATCGAATATCTCAGCTTATATATATATATATAATACATTACTAACATCGATTTCATATCCATAATATAGAACATCAAAACACATTTTGTTTGCAATTCCAAATTTTTGCTCCCAAGCAACATCTTGAAGCTTGATATCCATATCGTCATTGGCTTCCATCCTCAGCTCCACACCTGACAAAGGCCACCCCATCGAGGGATGGCCCCAACCCTCGGATATCACCATGTGAAAAAGCTTGAGGATCGATTTTACCCTCTTAGGGAACTGAAAAATATCCCATCCTGGTGAAAAAGGGAAATCATCTTCTCAAAAGTGCCTTGCCTTGGTAAGGGATATTTAAATTTTTAGTTCCTAGGACGGTAAGCTTAACAATTTCTATTGGCATGCATTGAGAATGGGATGTCAAATTGCAACATCCTGCTTGAGGCCCTGCTTTTTCTTGGTCACCATGGGGTTCAAGCATCTCAAGTCGCTTTTTTCATCGTCCTTGACACCCTGAGGCCTTTTTTGACTACTGTATTCAATTCTCTACCTCTCAGATCCAGTTCTCAGAACAGTATCCTGCTGTAGTAATTTATTGTTCCAAAAAACCCTACCACGGGAAGAAAAACCTACTTTGAAGCACTGTTCAATCCGCAAACATCACCATAAGAATCGGTTGTTTATGTAGCCTTTCAGCCAATTTGAACAAATTGCTGGCTGTTACTATACCAACCACTCCACCATGACTGTCTGAATTCCACTGGATTCATGCATTTCCCACCAGCTTCCGCTATCTAAAGTAACCACAGGGTGTCCTAGGATTCTCCCCACAACAAATTGCCTTTGGTGCCAGCAGGTAGGGAGATCCTCAAATTTGCACCGTGAATTTCAGGGGAATTCTCCACAGCTCCACATGTCAAACGGCAAAGTCCGTTTGAACCGGCAAAGTTGAGGTGGAAAACAACGCGGGTTTCTTCTTTTGAACATTATCCAGGTCATTTCAACAAGTGACATTTAGCAGATTGATGTGTTTCTGTGTCAACGTTCCAGATTCAAGAGACAGTCAGGGCAGTATTGAAATGTCAATCCATAAGGTTAAGGCATACCAAGAATGCAAATGACTAAACAAATCAATGTCTGCATATCAATGTCTGCAACTACTTGTATATATATATACACATGCATATAAGCCTATATGATCACCTATATGTGGATAGGATAGAATGGATAGAATTGAACATGACTGACTTCCTCACTTATGTCTGCATTCAATCCAGGGAGGTTTAGATAGTTGGGGCTAGCCTGTGGAAAGATGAACATACTCTTGAAATGCATGATCGTGGGGCTCAACTTAGATCCTGGTACAATAGTCGGGGTAAATCATGATATGTCACCAAATTCCCGAAATAACGCCTTAAGGAAAATATTTGAAGATTTGGTTTTACTCAACTACCATTTGCTGTGACATCACATGATACTCAAGGCTGCTTGGTGTATTGACACGTGAAGAGTTGACACCATCCTCAAAGGGTGTTATGAGCCACCTCACTCCTACTATGATATGAGCTTATATGTATGAATATAATATATGTATACATACATATCAATCTATTTCAAAAATATATCCATTACTATTATTATCCTATATATTTCTGTATAGCTTTTACATACCGTCACCTGTTGAGACCATTCCCAAGCTCAACATTGACCTCAACCGTTCTATCTCACACTTTCCAAAAATACATCCTTTTCTGCACGCCAAAAAACCTATGGAGAAACCAACAAAACAATACCCAAGACATCTCACCATCTTACTTCAACTGACTCAGCAGAATTTCATGGGTTTCTCTTTCAAGTCGAGTTTCATATTCAGCGTCTTGCCTTTTCTGAGCGTTACCTTCGTCGAATTGTCGACTGTTTGGACTAGAATGACGGGGCAGAAAATGTGGGGATATCAAACATAATGGATTGGAGCCTAGGAATGTGAGATGTTGGATATAAAATTCATGAATATCGGCGTGAATTTCAAGATTTGAAGGTCCGAAATTCAAGAGATTTTCCCATTTTGGGGCCGTGTTTATCTTTTTTGTGCTTCTTGGTGCATACACACTGAGGGGATCACATCAAGATTTGCCGCATCTCCATTTGCTGGACCCACATCTTCCACTTGTTTGGATGTCAACACACCTCCCAAAAAATACCTTACCCGGATCAAAGCATTGGTTCAAAAAAAACATACAATTTGTACACCATCCCCATTCTGAAACATAAGAATACCTTTCAGGTGATTTTCTTCGCTGGCCAAGGAACCGTCGTGGTACAGCGGCCCCCGCCGCAAAGGACCACCAATGGATCCTCACGGGAGTCTTTCTCTCTAGAAACAACGAATTTCCGATCTGCATTGTGATGTCTTTTCCATAGACTAAAAATTATCATCCGCTGTGTCATTTTGACAAGAAGGTCGGATGTGTGAGGCAAGAACACCATATTGAATATATTATATATTATGTATAATGCAAACAATTATACTGATATTATACTGCAAGTAAGTAGTTATATACACATGTCTATTTACATTTTTTGCGTGGTCACACTGAATTCCATGTAAAACTTGTTTTAGAAGAAGAAACTGGTCCGATCTGTTGGTTGAAGCGATCACGCAATGAAGTTGCCTATATAGGCATAAAAAAAAACAGAAATAACGCTCAAACATCTAGTCAGCCCAAATGTTTCTGATCTCCCTGTTCCAGGCATCTACAGCATCTCTACAATTTATCTGAATAAAAAACCGCACCAGGATATATGATGTTGCCTGAACAAAATGGCTTGGAGCCAGCGCCATTCAAGAAAGGTATCAGGTAACTTGTTCAAATTCTTGGCTTATATTTTCTGCATTTTCCAGTGTTTGCTATGTGTTTACTTCTTCAAAGCTTCCACCATGCCCCTTCTGCAGTGATTTCCCCCTTCGGCCATGTGACAGATTTGAATTCATCGGGCTTGCAGGGCACTTCACAGGTGATTGAGCTCAAACTCCTTCACACAGCAGCCGTCAGTTGCCAATGTATACCAATGTGATATTCTGTTGTACTGGCTGGCTGATAGGGACCCTCACAATGAGCTATTACAATCACTTACAATCTGCATATAGGCATGCAACTATCTATGGCCATGATGCCACTGAACAAACATGTTATGCGATTCATGTGAAGGGTGTCTCAGCGAAAATTACCTGCAGGTACACGAGTGCAAACAAAAACAAAAAAGAAAAAAAACAAACATGATCTTTCACAACCCTTGGTCGAAATGTATTCAATTGCTTTGCCAACTGGAAGACCCCCAATCTACAATCGGATTCATAACAAAGTGGCTTGAACTACCCAGGCTAAATGTGGTTTTGGAGGCACGGTTTTTGACGGGTCCGCAGCAACCAAATATTCTAAGCCAAATCGTTTCTGACAAAAGAAAACTGACTTGGTGTGACATTTTATCACACCGGTCTGTGTGAAATAAAACTCGCCAACCATTGGAGTTGGGAAGTTCCAATCTGAACATTGATCATTCTTCCTTTTGCTTAAAGTATAGGCGAATGATGCACCCCGGAAGTCGGGAAAGTCAGTGTTTGGAACAAATAGTATGGTCCTGGTTGATTATAATATCATGTACAGGTGTTAAGTTTACAGGTGTTGGCGTCACCTTGCGGTTTGAAACACAAAGTAACAAGTATATCATCAAACTTCAAAAATTGAAAGTCCTTAGACAGGAAAACCGTGTAAACAAACATGCTTCACCATTCTTGCTGGAAGGTGTTTCTCAGTAATTGTACTGTAGTGTCAAAACCGGACCAACTTATTTTAGATATATACCTATTGTGGCAAGTTCCACAAAATAGGCCACTGGTGGTTAGCATATATTCATCATGGTTGGTATTTAAATACGGAAGTTGGTATTTAAATAGATATTCCATCCAATAAAATTCACCTCTTGAATCGTCGTTTAGTTGAGATCCTCGGTTGCGCATTTGCGAGAAAAGCGAGGAGCATAAACACCACCACCTCGATCTTGGGCCGGGGAGAGTTTTGTTCTGTAGAACAAAAGTGTTGAAGAAAGAGACACGGACTCTTTATTCATAATGTAATACTTTGCTTATGACATCTTATGACCTTGATTAATCTTGTATATTACATATACTATATATATAATATAGACGTGACGTGTACTCCTGTTTAAGCATGAATGGGAATTAAGTTTTTATTACTGGGCTCAAATTGCTTGTGTCATGATTCGTGGCGAGTTTGATGGGACGGAGGGGTCCTTAACCTTGATTTCCAACCGGGGAGATTGTCGTTTTAAATACGCAATAGTCATGGTGAAGATAGCTAACATGTTATATGCAACATACAAATACATATTACATCATATTACATATTGCTGTATATCTCTCCGGGTAAACTACCACTTCCAAAACAAACAAAAGCTACAGGTCCTCTGGCATCGTCCTAAATTTTCAAATAATCAAGAACAACGTCAGCCTCACTGGAACTCCCTTGCGACACCTTGCGCATCGCTGTACGCCCTGTATTGACATGGCGTTGGCTGGCCAGATTGGACACTGGTCGACAAAAAGGTCACCGAGGCCCCTTTTATGAAACTCCTTCTGAGCACATGGATGTCTCACAAAAAGGAAAGATCAACTTCAATCTTCACCTCTCTTGGTGCATTCAAAAAGTATCTATAGGCACAATATGTAGTGATTTACCCTGAGTGAAAATAGTCAAGACTTTATTGACCAAGTTGAACCCGAGAAGCTTTCCTTTCAGCTTGTCTTTTTTCATGACATGGCAAACAGTCGCTTCCATGTTTTTGGAGCCAACATTTCAACAGGTGCACACGAGCATCCAGGCATCACAAAGGCCTCAAGAGAAAGTTCAAAGGAATCGTTGATAATCATATGAAAGAAATGCTTTATAAATCTCAACTATCAAACTATAAATCATATGTTTCACCAACTTCTGCAAATTACATTATAGTGGTTTATTATGGTTGCTTGCAGTAACATGTAAGGTCAAGTTTGATGTAACTGCTGGATCTGAAGACACAATTTACCCAATCCAACTTGTGGGAGAGTTGGAAAAGCTTTAGCAATGTGTAGGAAATGATGAAATCAATATGATGTATGTCCAGTGAAAAACAAAATCATAACCTAATTTGTTGAATATGTTAACTACATTAAGTACAGTTCAGCAGCTCAACCATGACTCTGCAAAAACTGTCAGAAATGCTACGGGTATTGATTTTTTTCGCATGGAGAACAAACAAAAAAGTTCAGGCGGATCAACCAGAACTATTTCAGACTGTCATGGAGTTGCATGACAGCAATTGGCGTAAACGTCAAGCTTTCATTAATAGAAAATCTCACCATCATGCACAACTAAACCATGACTCCTGAATATGTGGGTGGAATCCTTTCCTAAAGGTTTCTTTGGCTCTTATGCTTCTGGTGGGCCCTTTATGGGAAATTCAAATTGACTATCTTTGTTGTATCAATTTTTTCCTGAACATCCAGCATTTTTCACATGCTTCACCTTACCAACGGGCCCAAGATTTCCGAAAAAAATCTGTGGGTCCGACCTGCGAAGCATCGATGAGAAAATCCTGTTGGGCTGGTGACCATTCCGAAGTTGAAGATTCTTCTTTCGGTGCAGGAAATCCCATTCACAATATATATATATATATGGGTGATAGTGTTAAGCACCGCAAATATATTATAGTAGATAATGGTTTATACCGTAGATAATGGTACAGTACTTTATATTAACACTTTATAGGCACTTGTAGGAGGTTTCATGATATTAAGTGAATGAAGGCCCTAGAGTACACCATGGACACAGGTGACAGGAGAAGCCTGTCTGTCCTCTCTGACAACTTAACCAAAAATACACCGGGTACATTTTCTCAATTTCACCCACCTTTTACAAACATCCTGGAACCGTCCTTTGAAAAACAGGAAACATGGCTTCAGGAATGTTTAGTAACCCCTCTACCCGATCTTACTATATATTGCATACATCATGTAATTATAAAAATATATTATATCAATAATTCATTGCTACATATACATGTATATATATATGTATATAATATATATATTATTTTTTTTTTTTTTTTTGAAACAACATCCATGTCGGTCTCCCCTAACACCGCAACCAGCCCATTCTCCACATCCCTGCGGCACCGCCAAGAGCCCCTCTTGATGTCCAAACGCCGCCGGTGCAAAGCTTGAGACCTGCCATGATGATGATGATGATGATGATGATGATGATGATGATGATGATGATGATGATGATGATGATGCTTTCTTGAAAGCTGTGGGAGCTTAGGTTGTCAGATTTCCTGATCTTTTAGTACTAATGGCTTTGGTGGGAAAAGAAACTGAGAAGTTGGAGTGTGCAGAACCTCTCTGTGGCGTTAATTGAATCATCCTGACATTCTTGTACGGATAGTTTTTTTTTCCTGAGCACTTCACTCCTGAATCAGTAAAGCATCGTAGAAGACCCACTTAACTTTACTTTACCGAGTTGTGGACAAGCGGATGTAAATGCAAATGTAAGTATCAGATTGCAAGCAAACCACCAGTTCAGGGCATGAGGCCTGCAGTTAGCGGTGTATCATTCTCCAAGAAGTAGCGCGTCAGCCGAAAGAACTATCAGGGCAGGTCATTCATAAACTATTATTTTTTGGTTTGAAAAACCATTTGACTAGGAAAATCTGTTAATTCTGTTGATGTGTCACCAGAAGTTCTGAAAGGCTTCTCCGCCCTTAGCACGTTCTCTGTATATATATATACATATATCATGACTTTTTGTATCATTGTAGTGAAATCTCCCAAGATTTGGCTACCAATCAACCAACAACAGAGAATTGTTTTGAAATAATTTGTCCTTTTCTCCTCATCCCGCCCGCCTTCGCGTCCCTCACCTCCGGCTCGGGATTCTCTGTGTCTCCTCGCAGGAATGTCCAGGCATTAACGAGTGAACATCAGCATTCTTGAAATATGACCAGTTTCAATTGACCATGACCAATGAAACTACTGGAACTTCGTTTCTTTCCAGATTATTAGGCTTGAAACAGATCAAACTTCCATGCTGGGTCCAGCATCAAGGCAGTTGAGCACAGCTTGAAACTCAAAGAGGTCGACTTCCTCCTCGGAGTAAGGTACGTCATGTACATGGACACAAGTTGAAAACGGTTGAATAAAGCTAGCTATAGGATCCATCTATGGTGATTTTATACCAAATGTAGGTAAATACACCATACATGGACCCTATGGGTATCGGATTGTACATGAGTGGGCCTTCAGTGTCCTGTTTCTTGATGACTACAGACTTTGTAGGTAGAAATCTTGTCAGTCAGTAGTATGTATATTATATATATATACCAGCACTTTCCAAGGTGCGAATTAAACTCTAAGGGATGGCAAACTGACAGCCTTTAGGACCAGTTGGCACCCTTTTTGAAAGGTCCAGGTGTATGTATGTTATGTAACATGACAAAACTGCTTTGTCACTTGGTCTCTCTTTTTTATGGTGGCATCTCAAGTGGATTTGCATACATTACATACACAAACATCCTCCTTCCAAGCATCAACCTGCTACCCCCAAACTCCCACCTTCCTAAGGCCGGGCCTCTGCCAAACGACCATGTTCCAGGAGCTGCTGGAAGCAGTTTCGAACCTGGGTTTTTTTGACAACTTGCCAAAGGAAAACCTGAAAATTGCATATGGATTTGTTGAAGATTTACGGCCCTCGAATTACTTGTGAAACAGGTGATGATGGATGATGGATGATGATGGTTGAATGATGGATGAATGATGGATGAATGATGATGATGATGATGGATGATGGATGATGGATGAAAATCCTCCCAATTTCAGACAGTGTTTCCTTGCCAGCTGGACTCTTGGATCTGTGTTCCGGGGGCCCGAACCAACAATGCTTGCTCAGCATAAAGGTATAACGCCTGCTTACTATGAAACGCTGAAAACCACACCCGACACACCGACGTGGTTACATCAGCAATTCCAAGGTCAAAGGCCAATCTTAAGATGCAGGATGCAGGACCCGTTTATTGGTACAGGGAACAGCTGCGCACGCTTCAAAGTTTGGTAAAACAAAAATGTAATGACCTTCACTAGCTAAACAATCAATTTCCAAATGTGTATTATCTAATAAGATCAATGGTTGAAGTCACCAAGACAACCGGAGAGCAAAAACGCAAAAACTTATCTTTCTTCAACTCAAATACTCTGAGCCGTCTCCTCCAAATTCAATAAACAACAAGAAACTATGAAGTACTACACTTTGATATTGCATTGACATGCAGTCACCATGAAATTGAACCTGAATCCTGAAGCATCCTATAATACTACCCTCTTCACCTCACTCAGAGGCCTGATTGCGGAAGAACTGCCTCCGATCTTGACCTCGTTTTGTGTGGCCATCACCAGGCAATTCCCGCCAAACCCAACTGTAAAGACTCTCTGGACCGCCCGTCTGTAAGCCAACATCTTGGTGATCCAAATACAGTAACCAAAACTCTGACACATCTTATTTCCCAGACTTCAAATTTGATGCTCACCCAAAGGCTTGGTTGCTGCAAATTCCAGAAATAATCCTCCATCCTTTTGTCTTTTGTTCAGCCGGATAATTTGTTCAGCATGTACATAATCTCTTTTGTCTTGCGATTGGTCTAACTAAATTCCGAAAACAACAAAGTATATATACATCATCTGCCAAATGCATCCGCATTCTACATTCCAGCCCCAACAACAAACAGCACAAGGGCGCATTTTCATCTTTTAGGAAGGCTCACTCTTTCGATATCAAAAACAAAACTATGCAAATCATTATACTCCCATCTCCTGAACCCTTCGGTTCCTTTGGATTTCCCAACATTTCCAACATCATTTGTTGAACCGTCTTACTCGTCCCCATTCCCAAAAAACCTTTCCATGTGCCCCCACGGCCACCAAAAGCACTTTGGGCACACAAAAGGCGATTTTGGTACCTGGAGGGTTTCATCATCGAAAGCTTTCCCCCAGAAGGTGGCAATATCAATTAGTTTGGGGAACCAAGTATCTATGGTCAAATAGCTGGAAATATGTACATAAACATCCCGCCGGACTTTTTACCGTCCCACGAAAACATATAATCTTTTATTTCGCTATGGCAAAACCATCATTTTGAACCTGAAATTGGTATCATAGATTTTTTCGTTTTTTTGTTTTTTTCTGTGTGATTCACAACCCTCACAGTGTTTTGTGGCCAACAACGATGCGAACTCAAACCACCAGTTTTTCACGCGCCACTTTTTTTCATTACAGGTTTGGACATGTGTAAAGTATGTACCGAAGCAGTCCATTCCGTAGCACTTTGAACACGGGTTACATTACAGGTTTGGACATGTGTAAAGTATGTACCGAAGCAGTGCATTCCGTAGCACTTTGAAAATGTGGCTTTTTACACGTAGCATCTAACATGTGTGCAACTTCAACGATGTCATTAGATTTGTGGGCCGGTAAAAGACCCGCCAGCATAAACATATATATTTATAAAATATGTATTATAGATATCTTTGAATCGGGTACCCTGTCAATTTTTGGGGTGTGCGAAATTGAACTAAGAACTCTCCTGAAGATTGAAATGCCATGGCAGGATAAAAATGACAGGATATGAAACTACATGTTGGGGCCTCAGGCAAAGTTGTTGTATGATTATAATTTACCTGCAATGATTTTTTGGTGGCGCTTGGGTACAATCTAAGAACAACCGCTTCAAAGCGATTCAAAGGAGATGTCAGAAAAAACCAGGATCATACAGTAGCAACCTTATGATTTACCCAACAAAATACGTTTTACTCATATGATCATGCTTCATCATTGTCATATGAGTTCAGTTTTGAATAGAAGCAGTGCATAGCACTGCGAAGTTTTGAAGTGGAGGACGGCCAAAAGTTGTGGAGATCATGAAGCGTTTGGAACAAGCAGCTGTTGTTTAGCAATCAGTGGTATGTTTGAAGATGATGTTCCATTTCCCAAGGCGGATATGTCATCATTCCCAGGATGGGCCAGGTATAGCCATCATTACCTTGTACACAACGCACCCCGGTGGTACACGAGCTGTAGGAGTTCGATGGAAATCGCAGGGCATAGCACAGTGTCCTGTTGCATCGGGGATGGTGTTTTGAAAAGTCCAAGGTAAGAGCCGTTGACAGCTGGCCATGTTTTTTTTGATGGTTTTGTAAGTACCAAAACCATGAAAAATCAGGGTTTTGGCCACCTAAAAACCTGGTTATTTACCGTAAAGACCTCTAAACATGTAGGTTTTGGGAGCTCGTGGTATGTATAGATATATATAATTACATATATATCCCATAGGATCCATATATGGTGTATTTACCTACATTTGGTTGATGTTTATGGTAAATAATTGGAGGTGAATACACCATACATTGATCCAATGGGTATAGATGTAATATAATTTTCAATAAAGATTGTTTTGGATGTACATTTACTGCAGGTGGGAGAGGTACTTATAACTTATTGAGCACCACTTGGATGTGTGTCACCAACATGAGGCCATGGACTGGAAGAAACCGGAAACGTGCCACGCTTTTGGGAGGTATGGGACTTATTAAAAGCAAAACTCCAGGGTGGCCCACCTCACATCATATGATGAGGGCGCCATGAAATCGCGTCCTAGTTGTATAGTGGTTATACTCGTGTTGAACTAGTGTTATACTGGTGTTCAGGATTTTGCTGTTTAGCCAATATAACACGAATATAGACTGTTCCACTATGCTATGTTTTTCAGGCCATACCCTTCTGCCAACAAATCTGTCATACGCCTCAGAGATTGAGATCGCCATCTTTGTGGAGCAGCCACTTGTGCACCACATGTGGGGAAATTGCCAGAACACTCATGAGTGCTTTCACATCATGTGCCTTCCGAAATTGATCAAACGAAAAATGATACGGATAAAGCTAGGAACAAATTCAATCACCCACATATACATGCTGGCTATCTAAAATACCCGCCCATACAGTCACAATATTAAAACATCAGAAATATGAACACCGAAACCGATACAGCCCCAGAAAAATGATGGTTGTAAGTTACAAGACGTCTTTGCCATTGAGATGGTCTTTTTTGAGGCCCTGCGTTCGTTTGCGTGGGGGTTACAACGCTTCCACGTCCACCTCTTGTAATCCAAGCAAGTTGCACCTTCAGAAGATGTAAGAAGTCTTCTGGGGCCAGGAATATTTCTCGGTCCTGATGACCCAACATCCTGGCCAAAGTCACATGTAGTGCTATGATTGTCGAGAGTTACAAATTCGATACAATTAGTACATCAATGTGTATAGTTATCACGTCCATTATTGTAGTCTTGATTGATACGTTCTTCATAGTTTCATGTCAGTATCATTGTACATGTTTGACTGTTTGACGTTTGCGAATCAAGCTAGCAACGATGATGCAACATCAGTTCAAGGGTGAATAAATTACATTAAGTATACATTTCATTACCTTGTATCGGATTTTGACGTCCAAAATTCCCAGTTGTTTTCACATTTTCAGGAGGATAAGTTGCATAACCCTCTGTGGCAATCCATTCTCACCACCAATAAAACTGTCAGTGCAAAGAATACTCAACACATTGACAACAAATGGTTGTTTTCAAAGTACTGTAGACTAGATAGTGATAAGATGATCAGGTCAACACATTGCTCAACTATATGTCATCCAAATATAGCGTACCTTGTGACTTGGTGAATTGGAACAAAGTCTTAACAACCCATAGGCCCGTTTTCACTGGATCAAGTATGGCTCCAAAAATTGCTGTCCATGAAAACAACCAGCAGTAAACCTCTACACATGCATTGCATAGACAAGAATGTCAAATCATGGACTTCCTGAAAATTCAGACTGCAATCATCAACAAAAAACATCCATGATATACTACCAACCGTACAAGAAAGGGACTCCCCAAATCACAACAAGATCTTGTTCCCTCCTGTTGTATCCCTGTACCATGGTCAAACAACAAGACCAATTAGCAAAATTATGTAAATTAATCCTAACAAAAAGCTGAAGTTTTGGAGTGATTCAAACTCTACTTTGTTTCAACAACCTAATCAGCGACGACTCATGACCTCAGTAACCCCCCAAAAAAAAGTCCCATGGGCACATGGCAGCTTCCCTTGCAGCTCTAAAGCGATCAGCCTGTCCGGTGGAAGCTCAGGTCCTTATGGATATCTGGCCAACTTATAATATTTCACGAACCTAGATTTCCCTGAATCCAACAAATCTCCAACGGTCGGACCCACTGAACGGACCCGCAAATACCCTGAGTATCTAATGGCTCGATCGCAACTTACTGAAAGGGGTCCGTTGGTGAGGTCCCATTCACTTCTTGATGAACTGAAATAAGGGGGTTTCCCTTCCGCAGCTACCTGTTGGGGTGTGAGGTCGCTATAATTTGACCTTTTCCTTTCGCCTGGGGCCCCACCCGGCTGGAAAGCGAAGTGGAGGCCAACGTCAAAGAAAGATGACAACGTGAAACCTTTACAAAAAGAAGTGAGTGAAAATGGCACTTGCTTTGTCAACGGTCTCTATGCCTGCCAATCAAGCCAGTTGCCAAAAAAACAAAAAAATTCACCATCGCAGGCCTTGCTGCGGGTTTTCTCGCCACTTTCGAATATATGCAGCTCCACGTCGAAATTGAAGTGTTCTCGCATTCCAGCTTCCAGAAATTTCCATTTTCAACTGCTGTGTGTCGACCATCGGAGGTCCCAGTTGAATTGGCGGACATTCATCAAAAGACTGTGACTTCGTTTTCAATAGATATTGCTGTAGCAACGTGACCTTTTATATGTTGAATTTCCAGGGACTGAGGGATTAGAACTAAAACTTGCCAAGACTGAATCCAAAGGATGTCCAGCATGACAGCCATCAATGACCCTCACGAACCGCTGCTGCTCCTGGCCCTCACCGCAATCAGTAGCACCAGGGCACATTCACAAAGCCGTTTGTCTGGAGACTCGTAGACAGGAACTTGTGCTCCATGCCCACAAAAAATGAAGAACAGCTGGTCACCCGCGTGGTAACTAGAAACCAGCCACTTCAATCCAAGAATGACATTGTCACGGGTGGCGCTCAAGCTCTCCACAGGAACATTGCCCGCGTCATCTGCTAACAAGCGAATGTCTTTCTCAATCCCGGTGTGGCTTTACATTAAAGCCACACCGGGATTGAAAGAAGCGATACCATTGCATCGCGTCGACAATTCCCGCCCTGATGGTCCCAATCTTCTTTGGATAGTCGCAGCCAACAATCAGCGCCGACCTACTGTTTTTGGACGTGCCACGTGGCCGTTGGACGCGCCACGTGGCCGTTTTCCAAAAAAACTAGTTGAGGAACGTTCAAAACCCTGATATATACACTGTAGGGAAATAATATATCCCACCAAAAGGGAAAGTGACCACTGGTAGGGGATATGTAGCTTCCCAGGAGGCCATCTGCGGTATGTATTTGTAAATATAACCTGAAGTTTACCAAGAAGCTGGGATGTCTTCTAATTGCCACTGGAATCATGGATGAGAACCAAAGGATAACGATACCCAAGGTATTATTTGGGTTTGGTATGGCTTTGTTATCAAAGGGTTTCAAGCTGAGTTTTCCTGCGTCCTCCTTCATTCTCCATCTTGGAAGGAAATCATAATTCCATCAAACCTTTTTCCACCAATTCCATATGAAACTTACCAGTGGACCCTACAGTAAGTGAATTTCATGTTCCATTGCACCCAAAAAAATAGAGGCTGGCAGGCCACCAGAGTGCAACTTTTTATTGATTTATGAAATAGAAATATCACAAGATATCACAAATTTTCATCATCTTATAAAGACATGAAATTTGACTATATCTTTTAATGCGTTGTTCCCTAAAGTAAACTAAACTTGTTTCATTTGAATCAATTAGCTTTTATTATATAGTAACCTTTCTGCAAGCACCTCTCACAAACTACCGTCTTCTCAGAAACGGTTGAAAGGTGATCACTCCAATATTCAATTTCATTGAAAGTCATCTCTTCTTGTTCTTAAACAGCAATTCTTTTTAAGGAGGCTTTGCTATTTGAAATGTTTGTTCTTAAAGTAGAGCTATTGCCGTCTCTTGTGTGGAGCAGTTCTACTTCAAAAGAGAACCTTCTTTCAATCACCAAATACCTTTATTTTGAAAATTAGTTGTCTTTCTTTAAGATTTAAGATGCAATTAAAGGCTTCATTTGAAATTTTGAGTAGAACACAGTGAATATTATTTGAGTAGATTTAAAGTAACATGTTCAAAAACATATGTATCTTTCTATTTTTCATACGGGGCCTCCCTCCTATATAAAGTAATTTAACTTCGATGTGTTTTAGCCATAGGTGTTTCTTCTAGGTATCTAAGCGTACACCTTGATCTTCTCAAGTCTTTTTGTTTCTGATGTTAAATATTGTTTTTTCCGTGCCGCTGGGGCTTTTAGAGTATATAAAAGTGTCTGTTTTTCCCNGCTCTTCTTTAGCTGTTTAATTCTCTTGTATTCTGGGTGTTTATGGCCTTTTGTCCCATCAAAGGGCTTCCACCGGGAAAGAAACAAGACATTGAACAAATAAATATTACATTAGATAATATATGATAATATTAAATCAGCTTTGAAAACTGCATGAAATTTGCTTTGAAACTGCACTCTGGTGGACTTCCGTACTGAAAAAATACCCTTCAACGAAAACCCGTTGGCGTTGGCGGCTTTTGCCAGGAAGGCACCTGCGATGGAAAACGGCCATCGGCCGTAAAGAGATCCTTCTGAAGTCGATGCCAATACCTTCATCAGAGCGACCAAAGGGGCTTTGCGGTCAACTGGTGCGGATGGATTTTTTTTTGGAAAAATGAGAGGCTTCCTGTTGATGGAATTTTATCCGGCTAACCCCCTGGGAATGTATAAAACCCTGTACATAATGGGATAAACACCTATCAACTGGCTAGCTGGATTTCTTCCATGAACAGTAGGTAATTTAATTATGTAGATAGCCAACCAGTCAACCGATCGACCCACTGATCCATTGATCCGAAAACAAATGATCAATTCAATCAATCAAAATAAATTGATCAAGTGGTCAATCAATCAACCAACCAATCAAGCAATAATTCACTAGTTGGTGGTTTCAACCCATTTGAAAAATATGCTCGTCAAATTGGATCATTTCCCTAGGTAGGGTGAACATAAAAAATATCTGAAACCACCACCTAGATAAAATCTGCAAACTGGTAGGCTTTGATAATGTGGATGTGGATGCTTCGTATCCCAAAACGGTTTGCAGCATCGGAGTCCGAGGTTGAGAAAATTGTTGAGAAAATTTGCAAAGTTTGCTGAAATTTGCCTGTGCCATTTTTGCATCGCAAAGACTTCCCCCCGTTCCATGTTTTTTTTTCTAGCAATGTACGGCAAACAAAAAATCCTGTGCCACCCACCCACCCAGGAAATAAGGCCTTATTTAGCGGTTCATTCACCACCATGATCCCTCGATAATCTCTTATATAATAAGGTGAATATGGGGGTGGCATTGGGGTGGCGCCGTTAGATTCCAATGATGAGGACAGCACCGTAAGCGGCTGGTATCTGTAGCGTCACCAGCAGTTCCGATAGAATCCACCTGGAAAAAAAAACATCCGTCCTTTTTTTGGAGTTTTGAGTTTTGACAATACTTGTTTGAAAGATTGAAACTAACACCATGATACAACAATTACGGAAATATTCTATTCTTAATTATCTTGTCATAGAAAAAACAAGGGTCATGGTTACTCTTTTCTGATTAGCAGCTGCAGCAGAGGGATTTGTCCAAGTTGAAAAAAGACATGAAGTTCCAGGAGTCATCTCCACACTTACTATAAGTACTAGCAAGTCATTGTAGCATCAATAGCCATAACCAAAACAAACCGAACCGTTGTGTCTTGATCATTCCCAACGAGTGAGCGTCATCAAAACCAGGCAAATGCATCTAAACACAGTGCATTTGTTACAACCTAGTGTGGATATGCAATAACATGCACCAATTTGGAAGGATTCACCAACAAGGCCAAGAATGAATGTTCCAAGTTACAAGCACTGGTACTCATTTACTCCTCACACATCTGAGAACAAACATGATATTAAATGGTCCAGCCATCCATGCTTCTCGCTTATCATATTCATCTAACCTGAAATCAGCCAACAATTTTCAAGACATCACCTTCTAAACTATACCTTATACCAGCTTCTTCCAACGGGTGTTGTTTAAACCCTAAGGAATGGTGTTTTTAGGCACCCCTTTTCATCCATTCAGCACCCTTTGAAAGATCTAGGTATATAATATATACCTTAATGTTGCTTTCCACATTCATGGCCTGAGAATCTACAGCAGCACTGGCCTGAAACACCACCGGCGACTGGAAGAAGTCTCTCCGTTGGTAGGACCTTCGCAACACCTAGAGGACAAACGGCAAACCCGTTGAAGCAGCTTGGAAAACGATTCTTGTTTCAGTTGTGACAACAACATGTGTGTTAAGATTACTGTTGATGGCTGAAATCCTGCTTCATTTGATCGTCGCTTATTCATGTGTAATTTGATCATATTTATCAAGTCAGCTTGGAGGATTTGTACATCCGAGGTGTTACGGAGTTTCAGCCATTGGGATGGCTTCACCTTTTTTTTGTCTCCGAGATGGATCCCGAGATTTCACTCACTCCACATCCTGGTTGGGGAGATCCCCCGAAACAAACTTCCTGTCACAAAGGTATCACTATATTTATCAGTGAAATATTCACGATTTTCCATGTCCAAACTTGGTCGAAAACTTCGGTGTTAGTGTTTGAATTGGCAAATATTGGAGTACTCTCCTAGATACATGGAGAATAGTCTTCTTGATTCTATATGAGTGATGAAACAACCAGGGCAGGTACACCACCCATTTTTTAAGTGTACTACTCTAACTATACAGAATCGTGTTTCTAACACTTCGCCTTATGGTGTCCATCAAGTTGTACAACTACGCCAGAATCAACCTCAATCTTGAATTCATCTCCCAGGTATTGGTTTGATTTGGTTTGTAGAGGTCCTGTTTACGCGTCACACGGTGGTCACTAGACAAATCGTTGCTCTATCGTTATGAAAAGTTACCCTTGCAGACCAATACTTCCAATCTGATGATTGTGTATTTTTCAGCCGCCAGCTAGCTATATTGTAGATCACCGAACAAGTACCAGGCTGATTAGTACAAGTATCATGTAGTTGCATGGAGTTCATATGGATTTGTCTTGATTCCCGGTTTGAGGTTTTTGGGTCGACAGTGGAGATGAAGGGACGCAGGGCCTGTGGAGTTTCTTTGCCATTAGCCCTTGGGATTCCAAACGTCCCATCTCAATGAACGACGGCCTGCCGAACGCGGAGCGATTGGCATGGTGGAGCTTTACTGAAGCTCCTCCAACATCAATATAATATGATGATCATGTCTCTGAAGATCATGTTTCGTTGAACCATGAAGGTTGGAAATTCATGGAAAGAGAGAACAGTCTTTTTTGGGTGGGCTTTCTTCACACTGATTGGATCACATAGCAATCATAGTATGTTGAACGTGATTTGAGGAACGATCACAAAAGAGTGAGAACAATGGACATCTATAGTGGGGGGACATGCAGTGTCGTATCAATGTCATTAAATTGATACGATAATTGGCCGCTAGACTTTTAGTAAAAACCCTGAAATTGAGATTTGACACAAGGTATCAAATAAAGCGATCAACCCAATCCCCAATTGTTCGACATCAAATTCCAGCAACGCGAACCAACAACATCCAGAATCCAGGAAGGTAATCTCAATGCACATTACTTTCTGCGCGATTCAACACAAACATTGTTCGTTGAAACAAACACAATATATATATATACTTCAGGTCGTGAAGTATCTCCAAGTCACCATAACTTGCTTCCCAGTGTCATTGAATTTCAACAAGATTGTGCACACCCTCAATACCGCTCCACCATTTTCTAAAACCTCACAAGTGAAAAACTTTCATCTTCCTAGTCCCATCAATCATGTCCAATCATGTCCACCACCTGCGAGGCACCATAAACTTCCATTGCACGAGGCACGACAACGTGTAAAGCTTTGCGCAATATGCATCACATCCCCACCGACCGCGATCCGACTCTAAAGAAAAAGGTGGAAACTTTAGAAAACTACAAAGCAAGGCATCATCCTAAAGCAACACAGGATTGCATCATGATGCTTCGCATAAATTGTTGCAGAGTCTTGGAAAAGTTCATAAATGCGAATGAATAAACAACACAATTGCTCTACTGGTGTAGGATTGGACACATTGAAAACATGGCTGACTGCAAAACGACTTATGATGAATATAAGCCCCACACCTCTGTTTGTTCGGACAGGGTTCCAGATGTTCCAGCATATATGGATTGTTTGCTGTGCAATCCTGAAAGCCACAGTGGCTGGTTTCGAGGCTACTTCCATTGCAGAAAGCCAGAAAGCCAAATTGTCTAAGTACAACAAACGGATGCAACATGCATTGCAGTATATATAAAAGGAGTTTTCGTAGATTTTGGCATCTCCCTAAAATTACTGATAGTTCACCAACATCTCTCATTACTGCACTTTCTAAATCACGGGTGCAAGCACGCCTTTCTGTTGTAAGACACCAAAGCAAGTTCTTTCTGAACAACATTTAACAATGTGATGCAAAATGGAGTGTTCAAATGCAACACCTTCAGGTTTCCGGTTTCCATCCCTTTGAGGTGAAACCCCTTTTTCGCGTTGGGTATCTGTTTTTTTGATTCAGGATCCATATGACCAGCTCTCCGAGATCGCAAGGCCGCTGTTTTTGTGGATTCAACGGCCATTTTGGGCATCTTTGTTGTTGAAGGGTTTGGAGCAAACAAATTCGAAGATTCAAGAACATGTGTCCAAATGCAGCATGTATATATCAGCCTGGAAGCTGGTTGGAATTGATTTTCAATCCTCAGATTTCTAGTCACAATGGATTCTTTGAACTGATAAACCCCGGAAAACTAACATGTCCCCTAAAAAGGGACAATTTCAATAGGAAATACATCTTCCAAGCATTGATTTTCAAGGGACATGTTAGTTTTCCTGGAAGTATCACAACTGTTGATGGACAACATCTTAATTGCTGACAACTTCAACATGGTAAATATCCCAAACAAAGTACGGTAGGCTTTTACTACCGTTCCAAACTGCTGCATCATTTAGAATTCAAAAGGTTTGTCTCTCTGACTGAAGAGTGGCACAATGCGTCACTTTCGATACAAATCTTCACTAATATCTGGTGATACATGGATCTAAGGACTGCATGTAATGTATATAAATGTAATCTATAGTCTAGACATGCATGTAATAAACAAATAAGAGTCATATCGTGCAATACATGTACAGAGCTTGAATTGGAAACATGTCCATCAGTTCCCAAAGGTCTTCACCAAACAAAGCAAGGCGAATCATATCCAAGCAGGTTGCCATGGTAAGTATTCTTCATGCGTTCCCTTTCAAAATCCAATGAAACCTTTCAAACTTTCAAGTAAAACAACATGGATCCTGCAACTCCAGGCCCTCCATGTCTTGCCGCCTCTTGGTGGCTTTTAGAATCAGGACAGGATCTCAACTCAGGGAAGACAAATGCCGGCACCTTTTTTTCGATCCTTCAATTCATGTTGAGACCGTGTCCGTTTCAGCACAGCGTCACGGGCCGGAAACCAACCTCAGGTAAGTCACAAATGCTTGAGAAGGTTGTGGAATCCATGGTTAACCCCAGATCCTTGTATACCAGTCAGGAAGGCCCTTAAGGGTAAGTGATGATCTTGTTCAGAAAAAAAAGTTTCGTATTCAAAGCTGTGAAGATAGAAACAAATTGGAGCAATCAATTGATGAGGAATCATGGAATTATTGATACAAGCATCTTTCGGTGCGCTAGACGTCAACACGATCTAGCAGTAGTAAATCCTTCATATTCAAAATAACTAACTATAGTACGATGTTCTTATACAGCGCCTATACAATATAAAATATAAAAAACAGCCAATGACACTTTTTCACCGAAATGCCCCTTCATTTTCATCAACTACAAGTACTTGAATCCAATTCAACCACTATCTTCAGAAAGTCTTTTCTGTTCATACCCCGTCAACCTTTGGATTGCCACAAACCACCCCGTGCTTTAAGGGCATGACGCGTCAAAATGCGTTCGATCGCTTGCTGGGCGCCTGAGTTGGAGTCCATCGTATCCATTCGAAGTTTGCATGTAGATAATGTCTTCGGCTGGCCCTGGTTTATTGATGATTGATGAAGAAACATACTATCTGATATATGTTGTATGTTTATATACAAATAAATCAAATAGTATGCAAGTATGATAATATCATCTATATATGACATGTGAAATGATTCATGCATCTGAACCATATACACATTACAGAAAGGCAAACAAGACCTCTCGCATGTATTGACCTTCGCTGGAAGAAAGTGTTTTCCTCAACTTGTCCCGCAACTGAGATGCAAATGAGAAACACATTACAACTTGACGCCACAGCTGTGGGCTGTTCCTAAGTCCTCCCAGTCCTCTATGGAAGCGTGGCCTCGTGACACCTTATGCCTTCACTCCAACAAACAACATATAATTGACAACACCTTTTTGGTGACTTCAAATATGCATATATACATTCATAAGTACTGTTTTTGTATATATCATATACTGTATACATATCGCACACGTGAAGTCCACATCTCACCCACAGTCAACATACACTCTGTAAGCTCTTGAAAAGCTTCTCATGTGTAGCCAGAACAGCCTTGGGGAACTCTGGTCTCAAGTTCTCTCCAGTGCTTTGCAGCTGCTTTGTATAAAACGGTGACGACTGGTGATGTTTTATCCAACAAAAAAAAATGAGCCAAACACGACACGCCTAGCTCTTCATCGGATTAAACATTTTGAGTCGATAGTCGGAAAGGGTACCCTTTCCTCTCCGGACCCCTGCTGAACGTTGGAACAGGCACCTACTGCATCCTCTGCATATGTGCGCCTGTGCTGTGGGTTTCCGGGGCTGCTGGTTTTGCTATGAAAATGCAAAGTGTAAAATCTCAAAGTATCATCGGTCACGGTGACATCAGTAAGTATTTTAAGAATTTTGAAAATCATATGTTTGTGTTTAAGATCTCAACCCCCATCAAAACTACACTCACATTGAAATGAAGGTCGGTATACATTCACATTGACAAGACACTTCCAGCGGACAACACCTTCATCTAGCATGTCCATAGTTCTGAGCATCACCACAAGATGACTCCCGGTAATGAAAAAAACAGTTCGTTTCTAATTACAGTACCCTTTGATGAAAGAATACACATCAAAACACAACGAGACAACTGCTAAAACTCCATTCCCCTGGTCAAAAATCATCAACTCCCAAAGTTGCCTGTCCGCTGCACGCTTCCAACGCCTACTTTTGATGCGTGCTGCAGTGTGCAAAGATGATTGCCCGCTATCCCTCACTTGCAACAAAAACAAAACGATGCATAAGTTCTAAATTCAACAACCTCAAACATAAAAATCCGGAATGTCGCGAGACACATCCAGTTTGAAGCCTTTTTGGATACAATCTAGAAGATCAAAGGAAACTTTGACAGAATTTGAGGGAATTTCCAAAGGCCCGACATCCATTCAAATCACTTACTGTGTATGCCCGCAAGCTCCTGTAGCACGTGGAATAAGGGTTGAAAAGTTGAGCTACCCTCCAGGGAACTAACATACATATCCCACCTTGACTTAGGAAAAGGAAAAAATCATCTTCAAACATATCTTGGGTGGGGATATGTTAGTTCCCAGGAAGGTATCATATCATATATCCACTGAAAATTGATGGTTAGATGATAAAATGTCCTTTTAAAATGCTTCCTTTTCAGGGGACATGTTCCCAGGCCCCTTCATTCTTGTACCAGTTGAGGTTGGTAGTTTATCTCATTATTTAGATACAAGGTTTTATAGATCCCAGGTGGTTTTCCGCCGGATTTCTGAAAGCATCAACAGTATCTTAGTTCCCAGAAAGGGCTGATCCCGGGTGGCCTTTGCATCCTTTCGCGATAAGGATGATGCTTGGCCTGACATACAGCCCGTCGATTTTCGTTGCCTGTGAAGTAAGATTTAGTAGAAATATATATAGTACGCTTTACATATGCTTTACTAGGTACTTAAGCAAGACAATATGAACCGTGCTAAATTGTCATATTTCACAAAACTGGACAACTCAAAAACACAAATGGTGAATTCCGAGTGCAAACTACCTTTTGGATTCATGGAAACTCCTGTGGGCTCTCCATCACATTCTGGTACTCTCGAATAGCTGACTAAAAAATCCACAAGGACAGCAGATATCTACTTTTCGTTGGAAAAGGAGTCGGAATTCCAACTACTGATGGTGGACAAACTCCAACATAGCCGTTGATATTGGAAACCTCAACTATACTTATGCTCCCAGAACTCTTCTCTGAAACTCTAGGCCACCTCGAGAGCTGCCAAGCGCTCGGCTGCCTTCGAAATGGCGCTGATCAAGTGGTGGGGACGGGAACGGGTAGAAAGAAACCACTTTGGTATGGGAATATTCCTTTTCTCCAAGACTCGGTTTCCTTCAAAGGGATCTGCTGTCCATCCATCCACTTGTATGGGGGAATCATTCATCCACCCCTTCACGCGATGAAATGATGAAATGCGTCCTGTGCAAATCAGTTGCTAGGTACAGCTTGCAAATCAGATGGCATGGCTGGCAATACTTTGCATAACACTAGAATCATAACAAGCAAACGGTTATAATTACAAGATTGTCAAACGAATACAAGTCCATTGATTATAAAGACACCCTTGTACATGGGGATATAGGCCCGGTTTTGGCAAAAGGTGGTAGGTAGAGGTCATATGATCCCTACCATTTTTTTTCCTGACACATTTGTCATCAGGAACCATGGTTGAAATCCCGCTGAAATAAACGATATGCAGCAACATCTCAATTTTCAACAAAAAGCAACATCACAAAAGCCATTAAATATAATTTCCTAATGCCATAGGTGTTGGATGCTCAATACATCTCACACGGTTTGGACCAGCTATCTATTCATCCATGCTGTGCCAGCCCATGCCATCACACCTTCTTGGGACATCGTCCTGCGGCCGTCCAAACCTTGGCATCAAATGAGATGTTTTTGAGTTTTTGCGTCTTTTCCATATAGAAACCGATGACCAGTGGCAGGTAAGCATTACGCACGGCTTCCCCTGCCGATTTAATGATTGTATTTGTATTTTTGTTTTTCACATTCTATGTGTCTTCAAACTGGAGACGGTAAATTCATGTAAATTTATGATAGACGCCATGCTCCTCTGGAAGATTAACTCCTATAATTCCTTAATCAATCTTCATAAAGGTCAGTACCAAACCATACCAACCCTCATATCATGGGGCCAAGTCGGCTTTTTGCTACAACCTACGCAGAATCATAAGATGCACCTATGGCTAGCCAGGTTGGAATATGTTAGAATCATACCCATCCCAATCGCTTGACCATCTTGACCCCCTCCAAGCCACATCTATATGCTTCTGGCGCAGGTGGCCCCAAGCAACCTATAAGACTCAACGGTTGCGGAGGCTTCGACTTGAGGAATCTTCATGGTCAATAGCGTTCTTTATGTTCTTTTGTGGAGATGTGGAGGGAAACACAACTATGAAAACTTGCATGATGCGCTCCAAGATTGTAGTTTTTTGGTTCGTGCTACAGGGGCCTTCTGCATACAGCCTACTTTCATCCCATTACGACGATTCTCGGTTGAAAGGATCTATTGAGTCATGTCACAATCCAAGCTTCTGGTACGGCCCTAATAATCACAGGGCGGTTTTGGAATATAATTTTCCTTCTCAAAGGAATGATGTCCTTAGGTTCCAATTTTCTGGGTTGTACTCCTTGACTCCTCCTCTGAAGATCAAAGGTTTTGCAATCGAACCCTTCCAATAATCACGCTTCGGTGGATGAATAGGGGTTCCCCCTCATACTCGTTTCGTTTCGCAAGAAACCGCATCATTTTCAAGCTGAACGAATGGAAGAAAGGGAAACAACTTATCTCCCTCTACCTCAACGATCATTGCATTCCAAACTAGTTTTGTTTTGTCAACAAAAAAGGGATTGAACCACCCGAAATGGTGCATCGCCAATTGATGTGTACAGTATATTATGCCAGTACCATATGCATGTAGACTGTATAATATGATATATATACGTATATATATATATGATTAAATACATACGTACATAAATCTCAACTATATTAAAAGTTCTTTTTGATAAGCCAAAATGTGGATTTCTTGATTCTGCTCATTTCCTCCCTCCTTAAACCAGGGTCGATGAAGGCGATAAACATAGGTTTTCTGATCTCCCAAACCTCCAGCTCGTCGGGAGGATGGTGCTGCAAGATGGTGTAGCGATTCCTAGGGAGCTTCAGGGAAGAATGTAAAAAACACATCTCCAAATATCTCGGGGATATTCATACCCTTGATTTCTAGTTGGTGGTTGGGTGGTTGAGTTTCAACCCATCTGGAAACATACGCAACCGTCAAATTGGATCATTTCCCCAAAATGGGGGTGAACATTTAAAAAAAATAGTTGAAACCACCACCTAGATTTTGATTGAATACAACATGATTCGTCCCCGGGGGGTAAGTAGCTAGTTCCACTATCTCTTTTTTTGGCAGGAAACTCATACATATCAGGGTGTAGGATTTCAGCCCGTTCAGCCATCAACAGCAATTCAATTACGTTCTGAAGAACAATTCTCGCGGCACCAGTCCAGGATCGTTTCAGACCAGATCCCAGAAATGCCTTTGGATGCATTTGGTAATCTCATTGATGCTTCGACAACACAAAAGAAACAAAACACACTTTTCATAAACCTCTCAGACCTCGTGACCTCGTCTATATAAATCCAAGAAACAAAACCACAAGTGTTTCAACAAAAAACAAACTGTTCAGCGCCCCAAAATCCTTGTTGAATCAATGTCCCTTCCATCTTTCCCTCGGGGTTCCCAAACGTGCGGCCACGGAAAACCGCAGCACGTGCCAAGGTCAAGGAGCGCCAAGCATGGAGCCTTTGGAACAAAAATCCCAGTTGGAACAGTAAGGTTTCAAGCCAATCTCCAAAATCTCGTGATGAAAACGGATGAAACTGAGGTAATTCTAAGGGCCCTGGGTTTTTAGATGCAAGAAATTGGGATCCATTCGGACAAAAATCTAGTTGATTAAAGATGATATCCAAATCAAAAAAATCAGGTTCCAGGACAACTGACACTTAGATACATTTCAGCAGCATCAAAAACATGCCAGCAATCATGGATTCACATATGGGTGGTTAGAACAGATTACAAGTATCTCAAATGTAGAATCCCCTGTGAAACATGCAGGTACGGTTGGACCCGTTCTTCAAAACGATCATGTGTTCTTTTTTGGGTGCTGCTCATCTGAAAGATTCGGACCAATTCGTGGGTTCGAAGTATCATACAAACCCAAAGTATCAAAATGCACTGTAGCCTTATGCAGGGCAAATGGCTCAAAATGGTCATGCAGTCATACAAATGCAGTGCTCCATGTTGATAATTTACCATTGCAACTGGCCAACATACAAGCAGTAAAAAGGCCCCGCAAATCCAGGAACACTCTTGGATAGGTCCACTCCTAAAAGAAGTTTGGCTCAAAATATAAGGTATCCGGTAACCAGTAAGCGCACTAGCAGCAAGAATGGTATTTAAAGTTAAAGGATCTTCATTTCTATTCACCATTGACATAAAAACATAAAAACAAAACTAAATAATCAGAAATAGATCAGTCAAACATCCAAAAAAACAACATAACACATCATCTGAACTCAGCTCAACCTTCGGAACTCAAATTCAGCAAATCATGCTTTGAATTGCAACCTTTTTGGGCCACCTTAAAATCGGCGTTGTTAAAGCCAGGAAAACTGATCACTGAAAATTGTTTTAGTAGTCTCACTAATATATAGAGCCGTCTAACCATTTCCAACCTGCCCCCCCTGGTGCAAAAAAAAACACAAACCATTTGTCTCCGCCAGGGCTGTCCCAACCATTCATCTCAAAGAAATAATCAATTCATTTCCACGTTGGGAAATTTCTGTTGACAAAAGTCTTCCCCCTTCGCTGCAAAACCCCGCAGAATGCAGAGATTTCAACATTTTCAACCCAGTGGCCCTTGTTCCAACCCGCCATCCACAGGGAAATTGGGCGTGCTCAACGCCTGGGAGCCAGGCGTGAATGATGTGAATGTTAAGCGAAGAAACTCTTCTCTTTCCCAAGGTGGAGATGTTCAACACCCAACTGACATGATGTGACATGTTCGGACCGGATGTGGAACAATCATTTGGGGACCCGAAAAGTGACTGGAACTGCTGCATTAAACGAAACATTTGGGAAAAATTGACGTGCAGCTCCGAAACTTGACAAAAATGGACGAACTTGCCGGCCGTTCATGCCTAGTGCGGTGGTAGTTTGTTCCTCTTTTGGGTCAATGGTTGTTGGTGATAACACCTATTCTAATCAGGGATTTCTCAGGAAACTACGAACCCACAGCACCAACGAAGCTGCAACAAACATAAGAAATTCTGCATCAACACGTTGCTTCAAAAATCCAGGTCAAAAGGTGATGATTAGTTACATAGATGCCAATTAGTTGCCCAAATGCTGGATTTATGATTCATGGTATGTTTACCTACATTTGGTCTGTTTTTTTTATGGTAAATGTAGGTAAATAATATTATATGTAAATCTGACATACACTGAGTGTCTGGGTTTAGAGTTCTGTTTTTTATTTGTGTTCTATTGGGACAACTTTCCCAAAACAAATCGATACATGTATTATTGAATGTTTGAAACCAAGCACTAATTACTAGTAGTCAAACAATCATTTCACATGTCCCAACAGGTCTAGAATTTCTTTCTACCTTCATGGAAGTGTCTCCAAAATGGGTCCAGAGGCAAAGCATCATACCATAGCATGCTAGCAAGTGGAAACTCAACAAATAAATAAGTCACATAGAGATTTGGACGATGATTTCATATGCATGCATTACTGTAAATACCAGTATGATATATGTTTTTCCCAACAATTACAGTACAACCACTTCGAGAAGCCAATCTTCGGAACAGGTGTCATCTCCAAGTTTTGGCGCTTCTGATTACTGGTTTACTCGACTTTTTCAAACACAAACTGTGTGTGTGGGAAGGTGTCATCATCCTGCCATTTGTCATTTGGATTTGTCAAAATTTGGTAGATGTTGAGCCTTCTATAATATGTCTACTATATAACATGGAGGAGTCCTTGTCATGATGCACCGTGACACGAATGACCAAAAGCCATTCTCTTGCAGCTCTGGCCTTCCCAATCCAGTAGTTTGCCTCAGAGTCATTTGTCATTTGTTATTTTTGAGATCGAAATGTCATGTATGTGTGATTCCAATTGATGATGTGTTTTACGATTGCGACATTCCCTTTCATGATAGTAGTGCCTGTTTTGTCATTTGTGTGGGTGTCACATAGCTGTATTGAAAAGAAGTACCTACAAGAACCGTCCAAGGGATGTCAAAGGCGTAGTGAAGGGTGGCATGAAGCAAGCCTTATCATTAAAACAACATCCCCTTCTTAAGTCCTAGTGACTTAATGTACAATGTGGGGACTTTGTCCCAAATTAGAGAGAAACCAAACCGGAATGAGTGCTTGGAGTAAATATTGGAAAACTTCCTGATTGCTTGGCATGTCGGATGTGAACACAAAAAGGTCCTTTCCTGACCTTTGGACCGTGAGACCATGTTGGACCCTTGTGACAAAGACTGAGATCTCCCACAGGCACCTTGGCATAGAAATGAAGCCTTAGCGAAGGAAAAGGGGGGTGAATGATATTGAGTAAAGGTCTTTTTTTCACGTTGAATCCAAAAGATATACTCAACCCAACCGGCAACCGATTCAATACGATTGATATAATCACTTTTATAATTGAATTGTGAAACAAAAATATGATAGATTTAAAACTTCCCTGTCATGTCCGGGCCAAAAGTTGTTCATCAGGATTTTAAGCCTGTATAGAGTGTAAAACAAATATTTCTGGCTATATCTTCTCCAGTTTGTCCAGTCCCAGCTATTCAATCCATAAATCCATTTCGAATCAACTTCTGATGAATCCCAGGGGGTGTGAATCCATTTCTACCCCCGTAACGTAACATTGGTGCTTGGAAACCTGTAAGATATTCAGGCGATCTATAGTGCAAATCTATATTCATTAGGTGCAATAGATAGTATATACACACTGATTGATGCCAATGGAAATCCACATAAATGCGCACAAAACTACTGCGCGCTGCACTGGCATTTGACAGAAACAAAGCCTTGACCAAGTATCTGACTGCATCTCTTTCCTCCGCACGAAGCAACAAACAGCACCCGTCCCGATGTGGCAAATGCCATGTCCAACCCCGATTTTGTTGAGAAGAGAACATTGCAAGGGAGTGATTGCTGCAGTATTATTGTTCAACACTAATACTGCAGTTAACCAGCGCTTTTACACAAACAATCGCAAACATGGTTACAAAACCATCTTCTTCTTGGGGGGAACATTATATCTTTCGGGAAGTGTATTTATTCTTTCAAAACGCAGGGGCTGCATGCATGTCTTTGCCGATGTACGTTGATGTTAGACAGTGTATGGGCATGTTTCAGGCATAGGGACTACCCATATTGTATTTATCAAGAAATGACACTGTCCCTGAAGAAACCAAATCCAACATAAAACCTAAGTTGTCATCAATAACCTCGCCGCATGAACGAGCAATATGATATCTATGTTCATATTATATGCAAACTATACCGAGCTGGACACCCAAGCCATTCTGATTCCCTTGCATTGGATTAGTCCCCAAACTGACACTCAAATGCAAACACTATCATACCATCTGTTCTTACTTCCATGGATGGAACAGGACATACATCGTGTAAATGCATGGATGTGCAATACTAACTTAAATAAAATAACACTGTACTGATGTACTGTATAGGTATAGACATGATGTGTATATATATATATATGTAGAACACCCTTGGTACAACCCAAGATGTGCCACAACCACCAGTGGTGCCCACCTTCACATCAACCACACCACGCCTCCCCAAAGGTCCCAATGCCGCCGTCTCTTCTTCGACGGCACGTTTGAAGGAGGCCTTTTGTTGCAGTGGTGGGTAGGCCACGGGTAGCAATGGTACCAGGCATCACCGAAAGCAAAGGATGGATGGATATCACCGGTCAAATTTTGACAGCGTCAACCATCTGTATGCCCGAAGGATCTAGGTATGTCCTAAGAAAGGAATCCTATTCTGAAGATGGGATTGAGAGCATCAATCCTACGGATGGAAACATCCGATTCTTACAAAGCAAAAGAACAAACTTTTGATGGACTTTGAAGCAACCTTACAACCTTTTGTTCTTTTGATTTGACACATCAAGGGAGTTCGTACGGATCACCCAAAAGAACCTTCAATTTTGGACCTAAGTCTTGGAACTCCCAAGGCTGTTTCCTTTGCCTCGATCAAATCAAGCTCCTCCAACTTCTCCGAGTGGCAGACCTGGTAAGTTTGCCCAAATTGTGGGTGGAACAACAACGTTTGAAGAGCAAAACAGAAGATTATGTTTAACCTAATACAACATATAATTATAGACTTATAGACACAGTATTTGTTTGGTGCATGTTATGTTCATTGAAACATGTCTTCTACTTCTCTTAAGTTGCATGAGGTGTGGTATTCACTCAAAAAATAAACAATGATGATGTACATAAGCATCAGTATAAAGGATCTTTGATGTGTTGTATTCTGTATGTCATGGACCCCCCACAAACCTGAGGACATGGGTATATTTGGTGAAGGAAGCTGTACACCCTCTTTTTTAAGAAACTCCAACTTCTTTAAAACATGGTGAGCATTTGTGGGAAAAAAGACAAGGTGGCCTGGGGAACATCTTGCAGCATGAATCTTCGGAACATGGCAAGCCCTATACCCATAGGATCCATGTATGGTATATTTACCTACATTTACAAAAAAATCAACTAAATGTAGGATAATGTAGGCAAATATACCATACATGGATGGTATGGGATACTGAAAAGGATTGTGACAATACCAACAACGTGTTTAAGCTCAGATCGGACCTGAACGCCAGAGGTGATCCGTGCACGGATGCGTAGCAGCACCTGTGGAGAGAATCGTCCGTGCTTTTCGGAGGGTTTCCTAACAGGTCGTGACCCCAGGATTTCAGATATCAACATACACAGTTTGATGAAGTGAAGTGGTGAGTTAGCTTTGAAAGAAACATTAACACACATTGATACACATATATAAAAGACTTTTCTTCGAAACACACCCTGACCTATCACATGGTTATGACGTTCAGCTTATTTTCAATGAATCACCTTTCAGCACTACCGAAAATCCACTGAGAAATTCAGGTGCTCATTCTGTTTTATAAACCTTTGCTAAATCTAAAGTGGTATCTCTTGTTCTCCTAATAGGCAGTATAGGTCACCCTTTTGGCCCATGGGACACCTCCAAGAATTCTTTGGCTTTCTCCTCCTTGGTGGTGAAGCCAGTACTCAAGCGAAAGGGACCCGCTGCTACCTGGGCCAGGTGCAACCGACAAACATATGAGGTGCCAGTGGCCCGAGACTCGGGCCACCTTCCACGGGCTAATATAGATAAGACAGTCACTCAGATGTTTGTTGTTTCAAAAGATGTAGCTGCAGCTAAATAAAAGGAGGAATTTTCCCTTTGTGGTAAGTGTCCGTGATAGATGTCTCCTATTGCATCGGTGTTGGATTGTCACATTCCATCTTCTATATCCTGGGAGTTGCTGAGAACTGGACGCTGGCACGATAGAACGTCTTTCCCACCTGAAAATCAACTGAGCAATTGTCAAGAAATCCTGCTGGATTTTGAAACCTTGCTGCGGGGTTGGATTGGTTATATGCAAAACAACCATCCAAGGTAAACGATCAACACAAAACGAAATCTCGGTGTGACACTGAATCACAACATGATGAATTACATTGTTTTGACCCTCAAAATTGAATCAAATTCTGGACTATCTACAGGAATTACTACTGTACTGTTCTTTGTCAACAACTGCGGCTTGGACTCCTGAGTTGTACATCTCGGTGGCAACACATGTTGAAACACTGATTCAATGCCCTTGATACTCCAAGAAACAAACATCTGAAAACCTACATGGTACACCAGTTGCCTAGAACTGCTGCTGTTTACAAATCCTAAGGTTTTAAGGCTTCAAAATGTTCCGCGAGCTTGAGATGAATTGCTTGGTCATTCAGAAACATACTTACTGAAATCCAGAGAATATCCGATGGTTTCTTTCGGAAAACAACAAGTACACAGGAGTGGAACCACACTAAAATGCATCAAATTCCGGGTGATGGATTCATATGATTACTTCTATAAAAAAGAAATTCAGAGCATCCCAAGATAGCAGAAACAACATAAGGACAACATTTTGGCGTTTCTGCCTCACCTTTTTTTTGAGGGGGAAATAAATAAACACGACCTTTTCCGACCGAACTCCCGAACGACCTTCCGACGATGCAAATGAAGACCTGCCACTCCGGAACGGCCTGCAGGCCTCGGTTTTTTTTTGATGCAAACGGGTTCGCTTCTCCGTGGGTTTTAGCAGTTTGGCAGTACATATTTACATATGGATGTTTCCGAAAATAGTGGGTTTTCCCCCCAAATCATCCATTTTAATAGGGTTTTCCATTATGAACCATCCATTTTGGGGTACCCCTGTTTTTGGAAACACCCATATACCATGGACCTTCCAAAAGGGTGCCAAATGGTTGCGTTTCAGGGTGTCAGTTCGCCATTATCTTAGGGTGTAATTGGTAGGTACCCCTTGGAAGGTGTTGGTATTTATATAATGCACATATATTAGGATTAACAAATGCAAAGAATTTCCTTCGAGAAAATATAAACCAAGTTCAAAGGGTTTTTTGTTTGTTGCCGCCACAATTTGAAGGAATTACCATTTCCAACACATCTTGGTTGGTATCTATCAGTATCTTAAATTATAAAACACATGCTCATGGATCTGCTGGAGAGCAAAGCAAGGAAACAAACAAAACCCATCTTTTTTGAAGTATGTCTGTGCTTTTTTTGAATGGAAGATCTGATATGTGTCCGTACACGGTGGTTTCAACCCAGTTCAAAAACTATAGGTCCAACTATTATGTCAAATTGGGACGACACCTTCCCCAAATAGGGATAAACATGAGACAACATGTTTGACACCACTTGGAGATCCATGGGATTTTGCTTCAAAAGTTGTAGTACCTTCATTCACCCAAAGGAAAAAAACGAACCAATTCGCCACAACGCACCTGCATGTCGTGCTTTTGAAGGTCGAACCTGTGACGCAAAGGAGCTTCAAAGCTTCTGCAGAACTAACTGGTTGGAAAGTTTTCACGGTAGGAAGTACATCTTCAAATGGTACTTTGTTCCATTGCTAGTTTACCGTTTGCCGCAGTGAAACTGTTTTGATAGTTTAAACCACTTTGCTGCTCAGGCTAAGAATGCATGCATACAAACATACGCAAACAAATTGTACACGTCTTCTAGGTTGCAAATAGCCTGGACAATGACTTAGGCGATATTTGGCAACATTCTGAGTGAAACACAGTCACTTCACATAAGGTGCATAAAATTCATGATCTGAAGGCTTCACTGGCAAATCCAAGGAAATATCATTGTCACAAACAATTCCACTCCCACATTATCATATCATGACAAAATGACACAAAATATCTAAAATAAATGCGTACATATTGTGTGCTACTAACCATCTCCTTGGACAGGCTTTACATGGCTGGCTAACCAGTGTTTCATAAGGCTTCACCAACTCGAATCAACTGGGCGTTTCACCTTTGAGACAGCGCGATAGCTGTGTAGGTCTCGAGGCACACGGAGTCGTGTGATTTTGCGAAGCCTTAGATGATCCAACCAATCAAGAAACATAACCCATACCATTCCATGGGCTTGGTATATTTATCTACATCAATGGCATACATTTGTGGTAAATGTAGGTAAATATACCAGTCCCATGGAGCATATGGGTAATGGAAAACAATGAGTTGTTTGTTGCTGACACTTTGGTTGAGAGCAAAAACCTGGAACCCTTGAAGAAAACCACAAGTTTCTACAAGTTGAAAGTTTGAAGATCTTTGAACATATATCTGGTCTAGTATTTTTTTTGTGAGTGCCCATGTACAAAACTTCTGAGTTCAGTCATTCCGAAGGTTAAGTCAACTACAACTGCAACCCTTTCAGTCTGGATAACTGAACCACTGAACACTGAACATCTATGAACATCTATACTGCTTTCTACATATTTATATACAACTGCTCCCGCTACTGGTCTGACTTCCCCCCTCCGAACCTTGTGAGCAATGATCCACCTGCCAGCGCCGGAATGGGGTCTGGAAGGGTTGAACTCCCCACTATCACCACCCTGAAAAAACCCATAACCTTGGAACCTGGGACCCCATCCTGAGACATCTAAAATACTGACCCCCCAAAAAATCATACCCAAAACATCTTACCAGGTGGCATTTGGATGACCAGTATGTTAGTAGGGCTCACAATACGTCGCGGTGGATGTACAGGAATGGTATCTACTCAAACTGTGACATCCAAAACACCCAAACACAGAACCAAGCATATATGCATGATATATCATTACATGATATGTACTACTATAAGGAAACACTTTAGGAAACCATAAACCATATCTTTTAAAACACCCCATGACCCTTGATCCACGTTTCATGCACAACTCCTTCCGCAAACAGGTGCCTTTCCAAGGCCAAACGTTGCGCTTGCGAAAAACGCTCTTCCAACCTCGGCAAAAAACAAGCAGCGATCACCGCAGGCAGCGACCAGAAATGTCCACGTTGGCCATTTATTCAAGGGACAATGGGGAGTATAACCCATAAATACCTACTAGATAGAGCCTATATAGGGGATTTCCCATAGGGGTACGTTGGTAGGGGTATCACCTGATTTATGTTCTTACTCGTATATGTTGGACACCCGTGGATGTGTTTTTGTGATAGTCAACAAACCTTTACTTGTCAAGACCAAATTTGAATCTATCGGGTGTTTGGTTGGAATGAATAGACTATGAAAAGACGTTGCAATGCTATCTGCGTATCCTATCCGATCTACATATTTGGTGAAGAAACATAACAACATAGGTACGTATATCAGTATATCTACAGGTACGAAACTATTCACTGAAATTACAATACATTTTAGATCCACAGGCTTAGAAGAAATAACCACGGAAAAACGAAAAAAAAAACTGAACAAATGAACAGTTAGTCAACATGAACCAAACCATTCAACAGACTTGCAAAATCTTCACAAATGCCGACCTATCCTGAATCAGCTGAACATAATCCCAGCTGATGATCCAAACATGGCTTGACGTGTCTCGCTGGGAAGGCATTTCATTAATGCGAAGAGTTTCGCCTCGCGACACTTGTTGACTGACTTGTAATGATAGCATGGAGGGGTGTGTCTTAGGTTGATGCAACTTGGTAGAAATTCAAGATTTCCATGTGTTACATATAAAGAACGTAACAGGCATACTAATACATATATATATATATGTATATATATATTGTATAAATAGTTCTATCAATATATGTAAAAGATAATTTCATACATATATGCACATTGTCACTGTCATTAAAGTCAAAATACGTCTCCAGTAAACCGTGTGCATAGTTGGATGTGCTTGGTGATTTGATTTGCAACGTTTTGGAAGACTCCATGTAGTCACCAGGTAGAACTGAAAATTAAGACGAGGAGTCGTTTGTTTGCAACATATTAGAAAGGTAAACAACTGAAACTGCATGTTTCGAAAAGCAAAAACACACGTTTCTCTGATTTCTCTGCGGTTTCTTTTGACTGCAACACCAGAAATTTGTCCAAATAGACCATGCATTGAACATAATTGAAACTTTGGTGGTGGTGAAGCCATTTATTTTTGTCTGACGAAAATCAGAAGCAAGTGTCACATTCTCCAACAAATTCTATCATCTATCTATATAACTTATATAACTATTAGATAATCTATACTCTCTGGATGAAAATGGATACAGTAGATACCCACATAACCTATCTTGGCAAAAACAATCAAACAATCACAATAAGCCATACACCTAGAGCAACCCAAAGTTGGTATCATGACCATGTCAGCCATCTCTTCCATCCAAAATCTGACGCTTCCCGTGCCTCTTTTGCCTGGTGGGAACACAGGGAACTTGGAAATGAAATGTGACCACAAAACCTTGGGGATTGAGTCCTTCCGCTCTTTGATTTGGGCCAATATAATTCCAAAACATTCCAAAGATATCTAGAACGCCTCCAATTGTACAAACCCAAAACATGGAATCAACAGGAAAAAATCAACTGAAAATCAGCAGGAAAAAACCAACTGAAACCTGTCGTGTCGATGAGTTTCATAGTCAATGCTCGGGGATATGTTGATGCTAGAAAAGATGAAAAACATGCATATGATGCTTTCACCTGCTGGCTAAAGAAGTATGTGCTCAAGACAAGTCGTAGTCATCTACACACCATGTTTCCCTAAACAAATCATTGTATTTGCTTGTATCTGAAGCATACAAAGAAAGATTCGAAACATCCCATCTTGAACAGTTGCCCTTAAATGCATCTGGAAAAAAGTGGTGATTTCAGTCATCATCTAGAAACAAAGGCTAAAGACATAAAAAACACCATCCATTTTGCGTTGCACCTCTGCAATTCTCAGATCTTCAATTTGGTACAAGTTTATTCGTTGTTGTTTTCGTACATTAAACATGTTCTATGCTTATCAGGAACACGTTTCATTTCGTTGAAAGTGTATAGCAGCTTACCCCACCTTGCTGCAATTAGTACCCACCCCACAAGCATTACAGTGGCCAACCTTAGCTGATGCCTTGCACGACCTGCGCACCACCTAGAGGCCAAAATGAAGCAGCCCCCAATGCTGGCTGCGCAATTGAGATGCCAAAGAATCTTGGGCCTAATATGCAGTGTTAATCTCATTGAGCTAAGTATATCTTATCTCTACTACACCATCTCAAGTATCCTCAGGCCGTACCAAAAATGAATTGATAGGAGTCGTACTCATTCAATGAATTGTGTTCAAGCTTTAAGATGTACCACTTCTGAGAGTATTTTGAGTCGACAAACACCTACACAAACACTCCCTTGATTCAAGAAAAAACTTCACACAAAAAAGAGACTCCCATTATATGGAAACATCCATTACTTTGCAAGCTACAAAAGTCTTTTGATTCATTTGTCTAACGTCTTTTAACTACAGCAATCGCAGCAGTATGACCTGCCAGTTTCTCCATATAGAAGTGGAATGATATCTGGACATGCCTCCAACATGACTTGGAGCCATCTGAGCAAAAGACTTCAAACACATAAATTGGTGAATTTCATTTCCTTACTGCTTTCTTGTTACCCTCCATTCAAGATAGCAGTTCCCAGGAAGGTTTGGAACATATTTATTAATTTCCCTGGATGGTATATGACTGATCGATTTTGTGCGGTCAGGATCGTTCCAGTTTGATCAGAATGCAAAGCTGTTCTATCGCTTGTTCAACCAAAACGTAAGTGCATGCTACTTTATAAATATTCATACATATCATATATTTCCATAATTAAATATTTACATCATCTTGCACATATGCATCAGGTATAATCATATTTGAATTGATATATGTTATATATGTCTGTAGATACAAGATGAGCAACACATGTCACCTGTTTCTCCAATCAAAATACTTTTAAATTTGGGGCCATCCTCCATCCCCAACCACGCAGCCCAAAAACTGCGCCGCCAAACCTGTCCAACACGGACGCCTGAGTGGATCCAAAACAAAGATCCTACTTTTGTGCCTGAAGAGTAGAAACATCCTACCATATAACATACAGTTATATCATATATCTATCTGTAGATACATGTGTGTATACATATGAGGTGGTAAAAAAACTCCAAGGACTTTTGCATGACCTTTTTTTTGTTATCGTTGTTTTTTCTTCCTTATCGTTTTACNATATGGATACATATCTTTATAATTATACAAATAGACATTGATATCGGCATATCTATTATATTTATTGACATAGATACACACGAAAGATTGTGGACACTGCCTTCAAAGTAGATGGTACAACTCTGAGAAATTGGTTGTGTAGGCCCTGTACTGGACTACTTTTTGGGGGAGTTGTGCCATCAATTTTCACTCTGAATGCCTGATGTATTTTTAATGCACTTTTGGAAAGGACCTGCGTTATGGTGGAAGTTGGCTATCTGCAGAATTTTGAAAGGTTGGATAGATTCGCCACAAACAATCCTGATCAAAATTGGACATTCTCTGTCTGTGCCTGGTTTTTCCTCCATCCAGGGTCATGCTTCGAGGGTCATGTTTGTTTGGAGAACAAGCTGTTGAGAAAAATCCCTATGCGCAATGAACAGCAAACCACTCAGTGGTTTTAATGAACTTTCTGGTGAATACTCTGCTTGTATCATGCAATCCCTCCTCCCACATGGTTGAACACGAAAAACCTCAAGACAGATCCTATCAATAGTTCAAATCTACCGATGTGGAAACATAAAACCATAAATGAATGAGTTTACTAAGCCGACCAAAACCATTGGTATGCAAGCCAGCCCAATGGCTGTAGGATCTTGGGTGCAAGCCATTGGACGTCTCACACGAAGAAGTCACTCGCCTACGATGTGCCATATGTGGTATATGCAAATGATCTACATGCATATGTATATGGGTGTTTCCAAAATATGGATACCCCCAAATCATCCATTTCAATAGGGTTTTCCATTATAAACCATCCATTTTGGGGTACCTCTATTTTTGGAAACACCCATATAGAGAGAGAGGGAAAGAGATGTATTTATAGCATCCGTATATCAATTGTGCGCCAAGGTGTATCTTTAGATGACGCATGAGAGTGTAAGGTATAAATGATGTGTCCATATATCATATGTATATAATATAATATATGTAGATATATATTATTCAAAAATCTAATATCATCAGATGTAGCTAGATCTGGTTTCATCAACGGTATATGCGCAGGAAATTTGATCAATTTTGAAACAAAGTCAAAGTGAGAAACTGACACGGTAACTGCGAATGATCACAAACTTCAGCGGCGTCTCATGACAAAAAATGCCTTTGAGACTCATGGAACTTCAGAATTTGACTGTAGTGAGACTGTTCAAAGTTGAAGCCAATAGCTGTAGCTATAAATTATAGCAAACAACGCCTTGTTTCTTTTTTGGAAATGCCATGCCTGTCATCACTTGTTTTGCTGAAGTTTTTTTCACGACTCACAAACATCGCCTTGGCATGAGACTTCTCTGACCTGTCGAACAAAGACATGCTGGGGAGCTCAAAACTTAAACACTCAGAGGTCATGGGAAAACCATACATGAAACAACATAATAAAACAGGTGATGTGACAAATAATTTCTACCTTAGCAATGTCTGTATAAGTTTCATGGGTCAATATCTTGGGACGTCAGTTTTCCAAAACCGATTCAGTATCTAAAGGTAGCAAATTCAGATTCCAAAGCTGCAGAATCAACGATCCCTTCCGGCTGGAAAACGGCAGACATTTTGAACAAATGAAGCAATGCGCAAAAGTCTTCTCCTAATTGTTGGAAGTGGAACAATATCGGAAAATAGCCATTGGAGAGATGTTTCCACCTCTTCCGATTTCCAATCAGCCATGTCTTTTCCCAGGGATCCTGAAACAAAGAATCATCACATCAGGAAGCGAATGTCCCAATGATCTGTAGAAAACCTTACAGGTACAAACAAAGGTACATGATACAAAACCTTTTAGAACTCATGACTCATGATGATAATATGTATGTCTATATGGACTATAGACATCATATATGCACCGATATATGTTCCTGTATGTCACAATGTTTGATGATTTTTCAATCTGTGAAAAACATCTATGAGCAGGTGTTTACATGACCTTGATATTAACTTGCTTCATCTTGTTTCATACCACTATAATCCACAGCCTGTTTCACCTGACACTTCTTTCACTTTCCCGCCTGGGTGACGGGATTCCCCGGCACGCCAAAGATTTCAACTCCTGCTGGGGTTTCTGTGTTGAGATGAGCTTGCATCCTGAAATTTGTGAATTGGAGATTGATTTTTTTCACATCTCCTCTCTGATTTGCGTGAAGACTATATAATTTCAGCAGATCAAATCTCTGTGATTCTGCTAAATTTGTAATTGAAGGAATAACCATTCATTATACAAAACAGACCAACCTTTGAGTATTTTAAGCTGAATATTCCATCAAGTTCCTAAATAGACGCAGCCGCCAAGGCAAAAGTTGTAATCCCATCATCCATTTTGGACATAAACAACAACATACCGCAACATACCGTTATTGGAGCGTTGGGCTGGGTTCATGTCCTTACATTTGGGACATATCATCTGTTGACCATTTCTGTTAAGGTTGCCAGGTTCAGAGAAAGGTCTGAACAGCATATAAAGATAACTAGTATATAATCATATCCTACCATGATTCGAACTACAAGGATTCGTCGACCTGCCGAAAATGCCACCAAGATGTTCAACAGAGTCCGGCACAATCGTTGGGGGTAGTAAACGCCAACGCCTGTCAAATACCCTGATAAGAAAATTGCGTCAGCAAAATGATCACTTCCATGACCATGCTGGAACAATGATCAGCGGAAAACTGTTGGAGAACCACTGAACCATAGGGCCATTTCAGGCACGTCTCATCTAAGATATATAGCCACACAACCATGTGTGGGTATCGCAATATAAAATGTTGAAAGATGGATCATGATATTCCCAGTGTGGTGTGCCCTCTTCATTTGATATCTGCATTTTGATTTCCTGTCAGATTTTAAAGTCACATCCCCCTGATAGTCATCAAGGCTGAGAGCCCCCAAAGTTGATAATCTACGACTCTATTCACTCTATTCATAGCTAGCGTGTTGTTTTTTTAGAAATCTATTCCCAGTTGTTGCAATTATATCTTAACTCCCGGTGAAAAGATGATGTAAGACGCAACCGTGACATATCTGGACTACTCAAAGTAGATACTTTGGCCCTTTGGCCTTCTGCACGTCAGATGCTGGCCACATCTATGCCTCACATCTTTTCAAAATTGGAAGATGGCAGGGGAGGTTCAAGAAGAAGAAACCCTAACCCATGTCAGCCATTTCAGCACCAATTTCAGTCCATGTTGAGGTCGGATTTCCTTACCAAACTGCACTAGTTGGTGGTTTCAACCCCTCTGAAAAATATGAGTCAAATTGGATCATCTCTCCAGGTAGGGGTGAAAATTGAAAAACATGAAACCACCACCTAGTTCAGTTTTTGGAGTATTTGATGGGTTTTCAGTTCGATTTCTGATTGTGTTTTTTTTTCCATTGCCCAGATGCAAAGATCCATGTTTGCCCAACACGCTAGGTCTGCCAGCCGACCAACCAACGGAAAGAAAGCCAAAGAAGGGAACAAAAGGAAACCTACCATGTCAACTCATGTGAAGCATTATGTCAAATTAATCAATGTATGATCAATGTATGGTATATTTACCTACATTTACACCCAAAACTACCCAAATGTAGGTAAATGGGCATAAATAGGCCATACATTGAGCATCTGGGAAAAACAAAACGGCACCTAGACAGCTTCAGGCAACAACCCGGTTGGATCCTTCAGCCAAGTTGCAGTAGTTCGGGTAGTGGTAGTGGTGGTAGTCCCTGCAAGTCGAGTGGTTTTCTACCACCAAATTTCAGCATCAGAAACGTTGACTTAAAGGATGATCATTCAATCTTTCCAAAAGGACTTCCCATCTTTGGTAGATACATGTAAGATACCATTTCAGTTTTTCAGTTGACGTGTAATTAACAACATTTGATCCAGTTGCTTGGCTCATTCTTTCAACCATTCTCCCCCCCAAAAAAGTGTAACATGTCAAACCTTCACAAATCGCATCGCCTTGATTCCTGCATAATATGCTCTCAGATTCGTAACTTTCATTACTCTCATTACCAGCACTTCAAACAACAAACCTTTGGGAATCTTTCCAACAATAATGGTGGCCTTGGGGCCTTTGTATTCTCGAGAATCCCAAACAATAACTTCGATGCATATTCATCGGGTGGACGTTCATTCCAATAGGACCCACCAGTTTGTCAGATTGCAGCACCTCCTACTTGGAAGTCACATGACTACGGTTGAAGAAACTTTTGCCAAATCAAAACTGTAGGGTAATCCTCAAAACAAAAACGCATAAAAAATGTCATAAATCCACTGGGAAGTAGCTATTTTGTGGGAATTTCAGTGGATGCTGATGTGTCAAAATTCCATAATTAGTGAAGAACTAGTGAACCAGTGTATAGTGTATTGGCATCAGGTAATCCTACTATGCAGAAAAACAAAAACATATCATTGCCATATATCGCCATCATTGTCATCAAATCGTCGAGTGGCAACCGCGAAAACCATGAACTCCAGATCTGTCTGACCATCCCTTTGAGAATGACCCATTCCCAGCCATTTTTCATTTGCAATGAAAACTACCCCCAACAACTGGTGTTTTCGGAAGCGCACCACCAGTAGTAGTGGTAGTGGTAGTAGTCCTGGACGCTGTCAATTACATCTATGTTTATCCCAACGAGGCAAAACTCAAATCACAATGTCTCAGTCTAATATCGAGGTCCCTTCCTTGCTTAATTTGCATATGCACATTGATATTAGGTCAACATGCACAGCTTATACGGTGACCATCTGGGGTATAAAGATACAGTACTCAGTACTAATTCAGGGACCTTAAACTTGAGAATGTCCACGATGTGCATTTCTTTTCTCCCAATCTCCCCCCCAATGATGGTGGATTTTGTTCGAAATCTTCTGATCCAGGTCGCTGATTGGCTGCATGACCATGTCATCCCCCATACAGTGTGTAACGCTTCTCTGAATTGGCTTTGCAAGACACAATATTGCTTTGTCAAAACAACATATTACATCTGATTCATCCAAATTCCCTGGCGATATAATCTGGCATCTGGCACCTTCCTAGTGCAAAGAAAACTACATTACTCTTGGAATGTCTTGCAGGATGTCATTTTCCACTGATTTAAAAAATTCGCTAAAAAACAACCTTCCCGAGTTGGAAAATTCATGTTTCCGCCATCGGCACCCGGTGGTGATCTGGTGATGGTGGCGCAAGTCTCCCAGGATTGGCAGGTGAACGTACCTGAAGACACCGGAGGAAATTCCCTCCCGTGGAAGGAAAGGCCTTTTGGCCCCAAGAAGGAAAGTTCATCTTCCAAACAACTATATACCCTTTTTCCAGGGGTGATGTTTGTTTTTAGGGAGAGTACATATTCACACGTACAAACAGTATACATATAAAGACTAAATTTCAAAGCAAATAAAGGTCACTCACAAACAACTAAGACACTTTTTGGAACAAAAGAGACCCACTAAATGATGTCATTGTGACCTCTTCACCAAAGCATAGAATTTAACCAGTGAAACACTGGCCCAAACAAATTGGGGGTCAAAACTTAAAGTCGGAGAAGTGACGTGAAAATGCTTAAGGGCAGCTGCGAGAACAACATCGCTGTCTGGTCCAACAGAAGAAACGGGCAACATATATCTAATATATCTATCATCAAATATCCTGCTACAAATCATGAAACAACAACGCATTGTGAAAGGACTGGGATTGAAGTTGAAGACTACAAACCTTTTTTGATGCGGCAAGATTGATAGCATCTTGGCTTGGGAAAGTATACAACTTAGGTAGCAAGTTGCTCGAAACAAAGTCGGTCGCCTGAGAGCCTTTGAGCTTACTCAGATTTCATGTGTATACATTCATATTGTGCATTTAAATATGTGTATATCTTGTATATTAAGAAATAAATGCACATCTTAACATGTACATACAGTACATACATGATACATACATACATGATCCATTACATACATGATACATGTATATATATATGCATATGGTTCAGAATTCCAGAACCCATCTTCCATCTCCAGGTTCCCCTGCATGGCAAAGGACATCACGATGGAGGACATGTCGTCAACCTTCATGCTGAGCATGAGATATGTCTGGTGGGTTTAAGGGTCAAACCTCTCACCAAAAGGGGGGCATCCCAGAAAACTATAGAAAACCATAGAAAACGAATATCATATTTGTATATAACCCCCCCAAAATTCATGATTTCAAGATGTTCCTTTTTCTGAAGGGGACATATTTAGCTTCCAAGCCAGTTTTTGGTGGCATAACTTATGTACCTCAATTCATGTTTCAACCCTTCAAGTGGTACCCTCCAGGGAAAGAAAACATATCCCACCCATGGGAAAGGAACATCATCTTCAATACTGCTTTTCCAGGGGATATGTTGGTTCCCAGGAGGGTATTTTCGTCCGTTTTCTTCATCATCTGGACATGTGGACTGCTGGACCTTCTATGACAGTCAGCTAAAAGGCTGACCAAATGAACCACAGCTCATTGAAGACACATTTTGCACTCATTTTGCACTGCAAAGGGGAAAATTTACATGAATTGTATATTTGCACATGTTAAGAAGGAGGAATCATATCATTGCTATGTTGATGATCCTGTTCCAAGGCTACAGAACAATCCATTTCTGACCTCCCAGTGGCCGGATAGGTATTGTGAATCATCCGTCATTCGGAGGCTCCAAATTATCTAGACATCATGATACCATGAAAATGTCTTGGGAAGATTTCCCACCTCAATACCAGTGGAAAATGAATGTTCTTGCAGAAACCCTCTAAACACTAAACACTAAAAACTGAACTAAATCTAATCATTACATGACTGGTTTACCCAAAACCGCGGTTTTGAGGTCCACACTTGAAAGGCCCAAAAATGGGCTGTCAGGATGTTTTTGTTGGAGCTTTCAGCCAGCGCTGCGGAAGGAACAACAAAACAACAAGGCTTAGCACCAACCCAAAAAAATGTATTTCTTGTTGAAGCTTTAGCAATTGACAGCCTGGGTGTGTGTCATAATTCTCAAATGTGTTGTTATTTGTTATTGAGTAAAGTTTATTTAATGCAGCATTACACACCCGAAGTTTGAAGAATGGAACCTTATAGTGATGATTTCCAAGATCGAACTCCTTTTAAGGTTTCATGTTAGTTTTAAGGGGGGTAACACTTTTCTTGGACTTGAAAAGAGGGCCTCTGTAGTCATCACCGAGAAATTATAGTTGTCACCCATAATATAAGATCCTCTTGCAAAAATCTCCCCTTGCACAACCTACCTTTGGGGATTTTCGATCGCTGGTTTGGTGATGAAAGATGAACATCTACCCAAAATGAATGATATTTCATTTCACCCTAAGGATCTTGGACCCTCCAATGGAAGGGTTTGAACCTGTATAGCAGGGGTAAGGTCCTCAAAATAGCCAGTTTTGAGGGTCCAATGATCCTTAGGGCAACAAGAATAAAAAAATCCAAAAGTGGGAAAAACGATTCCTCGCTTCACGACGAGGATCCCGAGCTTTATCAGCTTCAATAACTCCAAACCCCCATGGAGACAGGTTCACACCCAAATTGAGACAGGTTGAAGGTGGCAAAAAAAAAAAACACACACGCCCAGAAAATGCCATGTTTCTGGATATTAATGGAAGATGTTTTTGCAAACCATTTTTTGTTGAATCCTTAAAAAAAACAGAAAACATGGCAAGGAGATTCTCCATTTGGCTCTCCGAAGTGCTTCCAACATGCCAGCTCTTCAGTGAACACCCGATTTCTTTTACCCTTTCAACGTGTCTGGAACTTGAAATCGAAACGCTGCATCCTTGACACTAGGTGCCAAGCGATGTGAATTGTTGCCCATGGGTCCCAACTGTTAAATGCATCAGGGAACAAAAACACTTGCACCAATATATTGTTGTGTTTTGAGTTTTGATGGTGGTGGGGCTGCTTTTGTAGTTGCCGTTTCTTTTCTGACTGTAGTTGTTAGTCGTTAGTTTTGGACCGTTTTCTCTTTTTGTACATTTATTTGTTGTTTGCCGGTAGTTGTGGTTGAGGTTGTTGTCGTGGCTGCGGTTGTTGTCGCTGATGCTTGTGGCGCAGCTGGTGGTTTACTTCTTGCTCTTTTATCTTGGTTGTTAGTTGTCACCTGTTCTTGTGCTGAACATAGTTTGCAGTTGATGTTGTTGATGATGCTGCTGCTATTGCTGTGGTTGGTGTGGTTGGTGTGGTTGGTGTGGTTGGTGTGGTTGTTGATGTTGTTGTTGTTGTTGTTGTTGTTGTTGTTGTGGTTGTTGCTGGTGTTGTTGTTGTTGTTGTTCTTGCTGGTGTTGTTGTTGTTGTTCTTGTGCTTGTACTTGTTCTTGTTATTGTTGTTGCTGTTCTTCTTCTTGTTGTTGTTGTTGTTGTTGTTGTTGTTGTTGTTGTGGTTGTTGTCATTGTTGTCGTTGTGGTCGTTGTGGTTGTTGTTGCTGTTGTTGTTGCTGTTGCTGTTGTTGCTGCTGCTGTTGTTGTTGTTGTTGTTGGTGGTGGTGGCGGTGGTGGTGGTGGTGGCGGCAGTGGTGGTGTGCCAAAACGTGGAAACCAGGTTTTGTGTGTTTGTGATGTTGATACAATGTCATACAAGTGAAATCACAGCAAGGAAGGACTCACCATGGCATGCAAGTTCCAATTGTAAAATGTAATCAGATCTATTCATCAAAAGACCATGCTTTCGTGCAGGGTCTCTCACCGAGAATTGCTCGCTTTTCAGAGCGTTGACCATAAAGACTACTACCTGCAAACTTTACAGCGCATGAAGCAGCTTTTATAAACTGGGCTCAATTGCCTTTCTGAAACTTGTTTGTCATATTTTCAACTGGAACAGTAGCAAAACTAGAAACACTGTTATAAGTTTTCCCGGTATGCTTCTGGACAAACATATGGGTGATCATGTGCAATTAATCCGTTCCTTCAACAAACATGAGACCATTACCTTAATGTGAAATAAATGTTCCAAAAGTGTTTGAGCGAGAGACTAAGCTGGTTTTGAAAGAGAGAAACAGCGACTGTATCACAAATTGAGTGATCATGGTGGTTAATAATACACAATACTCCCATGATAAGGCCTTGTTTCGTGCAGGGGGATGGCATTGGGTGGGGTAAGTCTTAGATTTTCTATGAGGTGTTTTCATCTAATTTGAGGGCGGCAAAACAGAACAATCCCATACAGCCTATACCATGCTGCCTCGGACTGGGAAAAATTGGTGCTGGCAAACGGGTGACAGGGAGTTCATGACAGGTGCAGAATCCCTAACCCACAAGCAGCGACACGTTTTTTTTTTTAACGGTAAGTAAGGGACACATGCTCATAGTGTGGGTCAGTGCATGCTTGTTGTTTCACAAAGCTTTAACCATGTTGTGGTGTTTTTTTCAGATTCAAGGTGAAGTTCTTATGGAGAACAATACTGTATAGATGACGAATCTATGAGAGATGGTCATACACTTCCACCTGTTTGTCGGGTTGATATAGTCATTTCAAAAAAAACAAGAGTGACTTAAGTACAAAAGAATAGCTACTGGTAGTTGGTGGTTTCAACCCATTTCAAGAAATATGCTCGTGAAAGTTGATCATTTCCCCAGGTAGGGTTGAAAAAAAACAATATTTAATGCCACCACCTAGAAACGCCATAAGGTGATTTTCGGAGCGAGATGTTGGTTTCATGCGTGTCCATGCTGTCGCAGCTTGGGACTTCGTGATGACTCCCATTGTCATGGATTAGCATCGTGCCAGCTGTACAGCAAACGTGGTGTTCCACCACAGGGATTTTGTTGAATATGTCTCAAAGTGGACGACCTGGAGATCAACGACAATTGAAAGACCTGCAAAGCAGCAAAGCCAGGTATAATGGGTCGTTGCTGAAGGTCTAGTTCTACCAAAAAGTATCAAAAGTTGAGTGATGTTTGGCCCTAGGCCGCAAAATCGGTGGCAGCTTGCGCGTTTTGAGCACATTCTATAATTTGACATGGTTCAAAGTGGCTATATATGGGGACGGGCAACTCCTTGGCGAATACGAAAACTATATAAAAGGAGGTGCATATATACCCCTAATGTTATGCGCATGATCATCCCCCATTGTAGGGATGAACCAATGCCAGCTTTCCACTTCGAGACATCACACAGCAAATCTGACACGATGAGGCAGGCTTAGCTTGCTATGCACAACGACCAAATTTCATTTTTCAAGTTGAGCCTTTCAAGTTTCCATTAAAACAAATTCGAATTTCAATACAGAATTCAACTTGCCTTTTTTGATACCTTTTTCTCTTTTCAATCTAACATGGAACCTTAAAATGTAAATAAATGATCACTTCCCCCTTTCAGTTGTGGGCGCCTTGATTTTTTTCAGCCAAAAGTCATCACTTCACACGTTGGTTTTTTCCACCGCCACTGCAAGAGGAGAATCGGTCCAGGTTTCTGAGGTCAAAAAGATCCACCAACAAACTGCCACTGGATGTAAGCAAACTTTAATCTTACATGCTTCAAAGGTAGCCCTACAGCTTCACAGATCCATTTCTAATACATGTATATATATATATAATTGATAAAATTGTGGTTTGGCACCAATTCTGGGTGACTCACTCATATATCAATCCATATCAATCCTATTCTAATATCATTTCACCTTGGTGATAAATGGCCGTCTTGAAATACCAACAGAATCTCCACGCGTGTATATAAATCAACTTCTTGGTCTTCAGCTTGAGACAGTACTTGCAATGTAAAAATGTCATCAACTATCCTTGGAATCGAATGAATTGAGGTTGACTAACCATTCAACCAAACCTCTGAGCAGTTTCCGGACAGGCACCGGATCAGCGGGTTTTTGCTGGTTGGAACAGCACTTTTCAACGCGGATTCGGATTCCTTTGGATCAAACAACCCAGGCTACGCCTCGAAATGCTGGTGTGCACTATAGAAACGGTTGTTTTGCTGAATTAGTCAAAAATGAACAGTTCTGTATAAACTCATGTACGTATTCTAATGACACTATCCCTCATCCTTTGAAACACTTTCACATATAACAATTCGAATTCCGTGACATGTTGCATCCATCAATCAGGTCCGAAGATCATTTTACTGTGGATCATGATGATATATCATTGATATATCAATAAATATATTATGTATACTTCTGTATACTGTATACTGTATGTATTCAAATTGTTGTATGCGTACTCTTGGCATATGCACCAACATTGGCAAATCACGGAAACGCTTTCTCAGCAACGCTTGAAATGCGAGAGTTGCGCGCAATGGGTGGGTATTAGATCCTGGCATGGAAAGCCTTCTCCTAAAAAAGCTCCCGCGAGATCGTGGTCGTGGCGTCGTCAAGAGCATGTGGCCCAACAACCGCCGATTTTTTGCCGCAAAATTCAAAGATCTTGAGGGAGCTCATGGAGAGGTCTAAGTGACATGTGGTCAAAATATCAAATTAAAAAATGATAAAACATTTTGGGTTTATTTCTTTTATCTATTATCACTATTTGACACACTTGGCATCGGCAACCTCTATAACCCTTTGGCAATCTTCGGCGGGTCACACCAGGTTGCTCCTGAACTCAAAAGCACCGGTCGACACATTATTTGGTGCAAGGAGCCATTGAAAATGGGAGATTCGCAAATCCCGACGTTTCCATGGTGCGAACAAAGGAAGCCAGAAATAGTCTGCCAACGGTCTTTTTGATAGCTATAGGCTAAACATATACTCATATTACTGGAGCGAAAGTCAAATCCAAACGCCTGAACACTTTCATGGACATGATTTGTTGATGGATTGTTAATGTATAATTCAACACAGTATATATACACAATATGATAAGACTATCATCAGCATGATATTTGTGTATATATATAATGACCCTTCTTTATGTTCAGGTTCCACATCCGTTTGCTGGCTGTACCTGGCGTTCCCCAAGATAGAAGGGGTCCTTCACTCTAAGTTTGCTAGCCTTACACAGCCACCCAAACAGCCACGGCAGGGACATGGCCACAACATGGCTGGCAACATTTTTTAGTTGCACTCCCTAAAACGAACACTAACAGCAAAAGCTTCTAAAAAATATGCCAAATCCCAAATGATAAGATAACGAATCATCTTCCATCATCTTCCAACCATTGATTTTCATGAGCGAGAAATGTTTGTTTCAGGTTTCTGTACCAATCCCAGGACGCCGAGCGACCTGAATCAATGGGCCCCTTGGGCCCCAAGTCATCCATAGAGAAACCTCAAATTGATTGGGCCCATTGGACCATTTTTCATCTATCCGAATAGCCTAAGTAAAGACATCTGTAAAGGTTCCACAACAACATAGGCTTGCTCAATAAATTCATGTCAGGACCCTATCTTTATCCGAGTCCGAGGACCGTACATCTAGTCCATCATTGGAGCTGTGGTCAAACAGTCAAACATCATTCATCCGCTACAAGCCTGACCTTGTAACGTAGATTGTGGTCCAAAACAATTTTGCACTGAACGATTTAAACAAGATAACAAGTATACCCGCTCCAAACCAACTACAACACAAATCGTTCACGTCTTTTCATCATCCCTAAAACTTCTTAATGTGTCTATCCTTCCGAGCCGTTAGTCACTGTTGCACCATTCAGAATCGTCTCAGCCAGGATGTATTGAATCGTTCGTATCCGGGAACCCGGTCCAAACGGTCTGGACATTGGGACGGCAATCGTGGCATTAATTCAAACGAAATCATAGTCTTTAAACATTGAGCAAAGGTCATGTCACCCACCATGCAATTTTCTGATGATTTCCATAAACGGGTTCTGTTGGAAACCCGCCTGTCTTTGATCACCAAAACAAATCACAGGTACTCTAACAGCACATATAAAATGGTCTATTATGGGGGCTGAGTCATTTGACAAGAATTTGAAGTGGCATAGGTGATGATTTCCAGTCACCAAGTTGTTCCAGTACGCAGAAATGCGCTATCTATTTATCTATGTGTGTAAAATATTTGTGTATTTACATCTGAATAATATCTAATGATACGCAGCTCACCGTATCAACATATGCATATGATATACACACATGTATATATACATAATCTATATATATATATGTATCTAATTTACATAATATATATAGTACCTTTATGGTCAACAATGTCAGAGTACAATTCCTCTTCAACATGGGTGATGCCGTGTGACCTCGTTCTAAACTAAACCTCTCAAAAACAAAGGCTGCCTACGATCTTGCACTTTCCACTGTCAGTGGGTGGAGGAGCATCCCATATTTTACTTATTGCATATAAGTAAGACTATAAATCTATTTTAATGTGTAAATCTTTAATACTTCAATACATCTGTATGCACCATACAGCATACATTATAATCGAAGAACTCTATGACAGAGTGAAAGTAGATCGGAACAAATTGGAAATGGACCGAGATAATAATCAGGCTAGTAGTCTGAGAGTATGATAAGATTTCACCCACAGTGAATGGTCGCCAGTAGCAAAAAACGCAGGTTCTTGAAAACATATTTTTACATAACATCTACTGTATGTAATTACTCCGGACTGACTATGTGTTCAATCTATGTTCAATGAAGGATTGTACAGCCCAAATCAACCATAGGATGGTCACATGCCACAAGCCCTCCTTCGAATCTGCAACAAGTTTGCAGAGAAAATCTAAAACAAACGTTCAGGCATCACATGTCTCATTTTTGAGAGACTCTACCTGAACCTAACTGATCCAGTTGTTCTAATTTCAAACGCTTGAGATCCACCAACTGGATGTCTTTGGTCTGACATTTGGCCTTAACATAACAGGACCATACCTCTGAAACAAATCTCAATGCGTGAACTCAATCTTTTGCCAAATCATCCCAAAGGAGTGTGGTAGAGAGCTAATCAGCTGGAAGAGTACCCACAAAGCATGGCGCGGCCACTGCTTCTCACTGCTCTTCACAGCAGTTTCGGAGTACCTCTAGCATGTCAACTTCAATACCCAGTCCCTTAAAGCCTACAGAACTCCACGACTTGCGCTTCTTGCTACTATACCATGAATCTAGTGTAACAAAGGCTGCTTCCTTATTATAGTTCAGGGCCATCTTGCCAAATTTCACTTCCATCCATACTCTAGGGATCCAATCACCTTCTGAGAATGGTAATGGAACCTAAATACTTTGCTGAGGTGATTGTACACCCCAATCATCCCTAGGATCCCTAGTGTAAACATCAAATTTAAGGGATTGAAATCCATCAATCCATTAAAAGCCAGAAAACTCAGTGAGTTTCATCTCTGCTACCTTTTCACCATCCCAGTCCGACCTGGCTAGTCGCTCTGCTCCTACAAAAACACAAACGTTTGTGAAAACAAATCTTTCCTTACCCCGTTTCCGCTGGCATCAGCAGAATCGACGTGTATATCATATCTTGCATGTACATACTGTAAATGGTAAATAATCATGATTGCGTGTATGCCTGCATCTTGTACACCAGACAATGCCCGGATGTACTACTATAAATACCGGCTGATGGGTGCCATAATCTGAAAGACATCAAACAAAATGCTCCAACGTCGTGGCAACTAAAAAAGTATACAAATACAGTATACATAAACACAGCAAATGTGCAAATATACAGCATCAGCGAGATATACGCAGTGTATTGACTTAAGATACTACATGGACAAATCCACATACATTGTTGTTGAAAAAACCTATCAATACAAACGTATGTTGGCAATTTTGTTGTGGTTCCATCCACCAAATCCAGATCACCTCTATAGATACACATCATTTATTCCATATTCCATATTGAAAAGAAATGCCAACCCCAACCCTGCAAGCTAGTGTCTTTCCTTATCAAACTAAGTAAAGATATATGTACTAATAAGTACATCATATAGCTCATATATCTAAATATCTCAAACGTTGGCGAAGCTCCGTCGGAGCAACAAAATCCCCACAGCTTTCGTTTTGGGAAACTTTTGCCGGGTACCTCCGAGGACTCCTTGGATCCTGTGGCGAACCGCAGGGTTCCCAAGTTGGATTCATTGGAACCAGGTGAATCTATCTAAGGGAATCCTTTCATATTTGGCTTTTTCCGTATCTGAGGTATGTTCCAGGGGTTTGTTGGAATTATCCTTTGCAAATTACTACAATTCCTAAACTTTTAAAAATGAATTCAGGGTATTTCGGGAGGGATTCCGATACTAAACCACCACGTTCGGTCGCTAAACCACCAATGGGATCTAGATAATCACCATTTGTTAAATCATCCACCATACACCAATGGGATCTAGATAACCATAGAAATGTTCAAGGAATTATTCAAAAATCCCGATCCTAAACCATGAACGAAGGGCATTTCGGGAGATTCCCATACTAAACCCACCATTCGGGGTGACCGTTGCCGGCGGTTTGGGCGCTGTGATTTTCCCAGAATCGATGCATTGGGTGTGGGGGCCCTCTCCCAGGATGCAAGTGTTGGTAAGAAAGGTTTAGGTTCGGAATCCCCGATCCAAAAAATGTCATGTCATCTTGGTGGTCACTGGAATCCTCAGAGATGTTCATGAAACATATAGTTTCACCAAAATTCATCAGAACGAAACTCTGAAGTGTTAGATTTGTATATCGTATGAAATATATGTCAAAATAAAATAATGATAGTGCATCAACATCGGATGGTGACTGGTCACTATATGTAGATGGCCCTTCGGTTGGGAAATGGTGATTAATGCGAGGCTGTTCAAAGTGACTCTCTAGACCCTTCGCCAAGCCTAAATGTCTTCCAATGTCTTCCAATTCAGGGATTCCAAGATCACTTTGAAGTAGATCGGATTGGGGTCTTTGTAGAGATTATGTACTCACTGTGGTGTTGATTTTGATCTCAACAACTGATGTATGATGGGGATTTGAGTACTCAATACAGTATCATACAGTATCTATACTGATGTATTTAGGCTCTACACGACTCTGCCATGAGGTCGCCATACAAACTAAAACTTTTCACAAGGCTGACTTTTCGAGGGAGACTTCACGAAGAAACATCAAATTGAAAGACCAGTCGGTCGTTTACCCTGGCTATACTGAAAACTCGCATGTTGAATGGAATATCACTGGATCTAATCAGTGAATCTATCAACTATCAACTATCCAGCAACTAACCTCAAGGGAATCCCAATGTGCTAGCTGCACGAGAGGACCTGACAGAACCCCCAAACCATGAAGCATTTTTTGAATGGATGTTTTACTGCTCCCAAACTTGTTACTTGACATCATCCAACAGCCTTTGGAACTTTTGTGGCAGTGCTGTATGATGGTTGTACTACTTGTACAGCAAGACTACTACTGTAGTAAAAAAGTCCTTGGTCAAACCATCAGACTACTGTGACCCACCAGTGCTCTGCCGCCTGCACGGCTTTCGCCGGATGCAGAACTAGCAACAAATGCGGCAACCTCCCAAGGAACAACACTCCCAGCGGATGTAAGTTTCTGGAAATTGTACTTGGAATGTTGCAATAACAGTCGATCCCAAAAAGAACTGCAAGTGATGAGAATATGGACATGGGATACATTGATGATTGTCAAGGATTCAAAGGAAAGTCACGTAACCCAAGTAAATCCGATGGTTTTCTTTGGAGGGTCACAAAACGCACTAGGGAGGGATATCAATAAAAAGTACAGAAACATATCAGTAGTGCAGGACTCACACATGTCTATCTTCCAGCCACTCTCACAATGAAGTCTCAGATCGATTACAATGATTACATAGGTTCAAAACCGCGGCAGTCTTCAGTCTCTTGTTTCACACTCAAAGGTGGACTAAATCTAGGTGAATTGTAATATTTCAACCTGGATGCTTCTGAAATAAGCAAGATGTTACCTTGCTAGAGCGTCGTTTAAAAGGAATTCGGATGACATCGCCAATTTCCCAAATGTTCCATGGAAACCACAGAATCGACAGTGTTCTCTGATACAATCTGGCAATCTCAATGACACCCACAATTCTGTCTGACACTTTGCTCATCATTTCCAGAACAAAAATCAAATATGCATGGCCCATGGTTTGTTTTCACAAAACACCATGTGATAATATTCGGGGAATATAATGAACTAGCATTCACGTACAGGAAATTCATCAACCTGTTACCTTTCAATAATGTACCTCATTAGAAAATCTAGTAAGGCTGGAATATGGAAATCATGATTTGGGGGAAAAAAAACTCATCAACAATTCCTCCACTTCTGGATTCCCTACCGCATCTTGGAAGAACACATGTTGATTGATCCCCAGTTTCATGTGATGACCCCCAAAATTCAAACCCTATAGTCGTCCTTCACCTCTGTCTTGAAGCGGTTCGGACGCTCGCTACCTTGGAAAACAGGAAATGAAATACAGTCCCAAAAAATAACATGGAACCTGACAATGCATGAAAATGCCTGGTTTCCAAAAGGGATATCATCTTCCAAGGGTCCATTTTCAGGTTCCATGCTAGTTTTCGGATGTGTAAATCAAAACGTGTCGCTTGACATCATTTGCTTGGGGGTGCCATGTCACGTCCGTCACTGGTTGAAGTTTGCCTGAATATGGCCCGCACGATGGGTTCTCGACTACATCTCCATATGCAGAGTTCTCCAAAGTTTCATTGCACTGCATCTTGGACAAATCAACCATTAAACATGAAACAATGTGAAACACTACATGATTACATGTACAGGAAAACAACCAGTGGTCCTCATCGGTTGGCAAATGCTGGTTTGCAGAACATGGAAAAGAACCAACCCAACGTGTTCCACACGAAAAAACACAGTAAAATGAACATCGTAGTGATTGGCTAACCTTGCTTGGGTACCGGGAATCTGTTCCTTTTGGAAAAAAAATCCTGAAAACTCGGGCACTCACAGGCAGGAACATGTCCTTGTTTGACATCCGAGGAACCCCAAGCAGCAAGCGGCCCCATGTCCTGGACACATTGGCCACGTTTGCTTCTCATCAAAGCTTTGCGTGGACAAAATCTCTGACTAAGGTTGTTAAACCACTAAACCTGAACATGATGAAAAAACATGTCGAAGAAACTCCTGTTTTCACGGCACTTCTAAACAACTCAAGAGAAATATAAAAATACCAAGATCCCATAGGAAGCCACGCCCATGGAACCAGCCTTCGACGACACATCCTAGGCGCATTTGCTGGGGACACAAAGCCATTAAATCTGCTGAAGGAGGTCACCGGGTCATTGGGGGATAGTGAGTGAAAGGTCAGATGGCGCCACACCGTAAATGACCGTCGCTGAAAAAGAATGTTGAGCTGCTAAAAACAATCTCTAGAATCTAGAAAGGACGCCACAATGAAACGTGAAAGTGATGCAGTATGTTCCGAGGCGCAACAGAGAGCTATGACCACTCCATGTCCAAACTCAGGCAACTACAACACGCGCGACAAACACCAATGAATTGAAAGGAATTTCCGCTGCTCATGGACAAGTTGTCTGTGTCGAACGGTCGAACACCTGTCGTATTGTTGGGGTGTGTAACCGCATTTGTGAGCCACGGCAGCTTGGAGGGTGCTTTGTCCCTGGCTATAGTAGCAAGTGGTTGGGGGAGTCGATCCAAGCCTGCCAGTCCTTGTCATTTATTTGCCACATGCAAGGGACCAAACGAACATGTCCACAGATGAGATGACAAGCCGACAAGTGGACTATCTTTGGTGAGACTGAGCAAATGCAGCGTTTCTGCCCACAATGATGCCCCAAAATACTTTCAAACTCTGTGAAGTAGAAAGGACGTTGTGACTCACCGGCTCATTCCATGTCAACACCCACACTGTCGGGTTCCAGTTAACCCAGGGTCTCCCGAACTGGATGGGTTCCACTTAATCACATGTATGTATATATCTAAATATTTTTTCCCCACCAAAAAAAATCTTTGGTGACTGACATCATTCCATATTTTGAGAAAATTCCATACATCAACAAGAGGTTTCTTGTTGCTTGGCTCCCCGTGGTCTTTATTTAAACGAGGTTGTCACTTCAAGAGTTGCCAACCACGTAGACGCCACACCATTATACATATATATATATATACATACATATACCAATTTTCTTGAAACAAACTGATTGAGAACACATGCAGAACAAGCCAGTCGTCAAAATGATATCAATGTTCAAACCTAGATGTAAAAAATGTAGGATGATATGCAGGTCACTTTTGGGAGACCTCCCACCAACGAAACCAGCATCTTGGGGTGAGGTCGAGCTGTATCTATAGCTACCCTATCAGAGCGGACATTCTTCGACTAAAAAAGATTCGAAAATGGTCCAAGTCTGTCATGAACAAACAGAATGACCAAAAATGTGGCCACCTCAATCCCACCATCTGGAAGAGTTACAAATTAGCATTGATTTTGCATCTAAACTGTGTTTTTACATTGCAAAGAAATATTGTATGATATGGTGTATTAGCTATCAACGTTGAAATACGAGATATAAAATACAGTAGTTTATATATCCAGGTGAAGTCTAATGCTGCTTGTATTTGATGCGCTGTCTTTAGCAGTTTGTTGTTGTCTCCATTTATTCAGATGTGTAATGATCTATACGTACGGATAGTGTCACTTTGGATGCTTTCCGATGGAATTGTCCTTAACTTTGAACTGTTAATGTGCTATATAGAAAGCACGCAATGTTTTGATTGCACAAGTTCACAAATATCTCTTTATCATCTGAATCTGTATGGCACAGACTGAAAGTACTCTCATTACTTTCAGAAGTTTCAACCGAGTCAACCAGTTCTAATCAACTGGAAATCTATATAGTGAGACACGTATCCAAGATCAACATGTCTTACACAATGGAGCACAATGCCAGCGCCTAAATCTAAATGTGATCGTGATCATGTTCCCCAAACGGCTCAGAATATCCCGGCCGATAATAGTTTTATGATGACAGGTTGATTATCATGTTCAACACCACGCACACAAACAATAAACAGAAACACAACACCCCTCTACAATCCTTTCCATTCTCCAGAATACTTGTGGGCATTGTTTGATCAGTATATAACTATACTATGCTGTTGAATATCATATGATGCCGATTGTGGTGCCAAGTAATGCCTACGAAATGATTTTCCAAAAATATCTATCTGTATCTTCAAAAAGACACATGAACACACATAGCACACCTTCTATTTGTTTGCAGAGGTAAAGGGCACTCAATCACAAGATGGTATTCCAGTGACTTAAGTAACTTAGAAGTCCTTTAGTTCCCAAGAACAGCTTCCAATTCTATAAGCATTCCGCCTTGTCCAAGAAGACAACCTTTTTACCAACCTCCAAGGTACTCTGATACCTTTCCCGAGACTCTTACCTTCTTCGCTGCGGCTGCCAGCTGCCGCATTCGAGCCTTCATTTGCCTCCACCGAAGCTCTGGATGGGGCGTTGATTTATGACTTCAAATCTGCAACACGTTGGTAGTGGGAAACATACTCTTGATGGTTCAGAAATCCGGTTAATCACCTGGGATGTAGAAAACCTTGGTAGATAATGGGATAAACTACCTATCTACTGGTTAGCCGGATTTCTTTCATCAACAGTATCTTCCCACTAAACAGGTAAGAAATTTGGGAAAGTTCCTTGCTTTAATCTGTTGACCTTGTTGAACAGGTTGGTCCCCGTAATCCACCCATACGAATGTTCACAGCTTCACAGGCGTTACTTCCAGGGCCAGCACAACTAATCAATGATAGGCATGCCAAGTTCTCAGCAAATCCTGTACATATTCAAGAATATGAGGTCTTTTACATTCAAACAATCATATCACGGTGAGTTAGAAAGTAATAATCAAAATAAGGTGCACAGTTTCATCTGATATTGCTGTGGGCTTCTTTGCTGTACGAAAATAATCTCATAGGACGATGGCCAGCGACAAGTTGAAACATAGAGCAGAAAAAAAAATCAAACCACCGAAGCTACTGGGAGGATCTATGGTTGGTCAGTTGCTATTTCCTTAGTGTGCCATCATTGCACATTTGATGCCACCCATATGGAAGTTTTCTGCACTGGCATCAGGAACACCTTTCCATAATATGCCCTTTATGCTTGCGAACATTTGGGGTACCCCCAACGGGCCGAAGTGAATCTCATTAGTACAATGATTGTTGTATAATTGGTACATAACCAACTAATCATATATTTTGTATACTTATTGTACATATGATAGGTATACATATATATATATATATTCACACATATGTGAAGCATGTATGACTTGAGTAAGCATTGGACTTGCATTTCTCATCAAGGAATCCTCAGCCACAAAACATCATGTTTAACGGCCGCCAACGGCCCCGCCTCTCCCCAGGACCATTTGGAGCCAGCATCCCCAGGGGGGCAGATACTGGCCTAGATTCCACCCCAAAAATCTTCCCCTACAGATCTGGACGCCAACACAAAATGGACTCAAACCCCGCCACCCAGGATGCACACAGAAAAAAGTTACCAAAGACCTCTGGAGTGGCAATGAGGTAGTTATGTGCAGTGTATGTATATATATATATACATAATAATAGCAAATAGCGAATATAGGTGAATTGATAGAAACACATCATCTACAAATCTGTGTTTGAAGGTCAACTCAAGCTGCATCAAAATTATTGTACGTACACCTTCACCTACTTTCCTGGCGGTACCGCTACGAAAAATGCAGTGACAGTCCGTACCAGATTGGGAACATGCATGTTTTTGCAAACAAAAAAAGGCAGTGATCAGTGTGACTCATTGGTAATTTGTTTGGCGTGAGGGAATAAATAGCTCAACTGTAGAGAAACAATTGTCATTCACAAACATTCACAATATTCAAAGGGTCATTCCGCATCGCACCAGCAAGACACCTTTGGTCTTCCAAATGCTACAGACTGGATTGTTTGACATGTTTCAGAGTTAAACTCATCCTCCCAAAGCTTGCAAATACAGTACAAATGAGGACGCGCAAATTTGGAATGAATTTATCCCAGCACTTCTGTTGCCTTTATATTCCCGCAATGGAGTGAGTCTATCTCCAAATTGCGCAGCTCAAAGACTGCTTAAACTCGGCCCAAATTGGAGGGATGAAGAAGTGTGACCCGTTCCCATCAGGAAGGGTTCAAGGATAGTATCATAGATGTATAGCGAAGGAGCATGTCTACTATTATATTTAGTATTCAATTCATCTAGCACCTCACTTCCAAGAAAAAACCTAATGAGGGATAAGCTAGATGACCATGCTGTCCGTTACCTGGTTCAATTATCCAAACTTCAAAGGCCTAAGGAAACTTCAAGGCAAGCATGGCATCGATTCCGATTCCCCAAATATTTTTGATCTGTTGAAATGTTTGTCATGAGATTCAGTAGGAAATTTTCCTATCTAAACTAACATTTGATATAAAGATCCCTTGACATCTTATGGGAAAATCCAACAAAATGACTCAAGGTCAACCACCCCCTTTGTTCCCTCAGAAAGGGGTTCCCACAGCAAACGCTTTCCCGAGTCATGGCACTCTTTTGTACGCCTCGTTCGAAGCTTGGCCCCAAATCCCTTGCTGTCACCTAGGCAACCAAACTGAAGAAAGTTTCTTAAATATTTCGGAGATCTAGTATCTACAGAAACCGTTGTCTTTTCATCTGTGACCTTGGATTTGTACTCTATACACACAGTTTATATATTCCAAATAGAGTCTGGGACATTTGCTTAAAAAACAGGAACCCTGAAAATGTTTCAATGGAAAGTGTGTAAGTTTTTGGCTTGGGGCTCTTTGGTGTCACTCGTTTAACGCAAAATGCAAGTCGATATCCCAGAATAATGTCTCGTTGTGCCAGCAGTCTTGGAGTTTCCGGTGATGCATTCACAAAATGTAAAGTTCAGTGGTTGCCTTTGTTTCGGGGACCTTTCCTTGTGCTTGGGTGTTGAAGACACCTGACCCTCATTCCAACTTCAACTGCACCTCGCCTGTTCACTTATTATATGCTGATGCACCACAGCGATTTCATGCGTTTTTCTTACCAAAGAAATCCCCAAAGGAAGAGTTGTCCACTGACAGCCTTCACGGAATACCATCCGCTTCAGAAGCGAGATTTGGAGGGCTACGTCCGGAACGTCTTAATAAGTGTGAGCTGCAGTTCAGTTGGAAACTAAGACAACAAGAAAAGAAATAGATTCAAATGGAAGACAGGAAATCATTCATCAGTCTGTTTTAACAGTTTCGATCTGAAATTGCTGGCGTTTATCTACAGCCCCATCCAACCAACTTTTTAGACACCGCCCACTGCAAAATGGCCTCGCCGTGGCATCTCCTGGCAATGGGGTCGGCAAAACTATGCAACCACCACCGCCCCAGCAATTCCCAGCATATTGCTGACAACTTGCATGAACAAGAGAGAAGAAGAGACCAGGATTCCATCTTACAATGTAGTTAAGAAAGAGGTGTTTTCATATCATCCAAGCATTTCAAAAGCTATGAACACGCCATAAATAAGTATAACAAGTGGTACTTCAAAGCCTTGATTCATCCTACAGAGAGATTTGAGATGAGTCGAACTGACAAACATCCCATGAGTCCGGAAGATCCCTATCGAAATCCGATCGCACCTTCGTTGGGGATACATAGACTGGGGGATTGGGCCTCAAAAACGCCACGCCGTTGTTTCCAACAACCCTGGTGTGGATGGGGTCCGTTGGAAACCTGGGTGAAACCACCAGCAACCTCAAGCACCACCTATTCAGTGTTTGGTCTTACATGACATTCCCACGAAAATCAAAATATGACTAGATTCTACTCCAGAAAATTTGTATGCAGTTGGACCATACCATGGGGAAAAACCTGGAACATGATGAACATGTACCTCATGAAGTCATGAAGCAAGGGATTTCACATAAAAAAACATCTTAAAAAAAAACAGTAAAAATCCAACCATCATGACTTTTTGTGCGGTTTCTGAGGCCAGTTGTGTTGTTGCCAAGAAGGTGATGAATGGATTGACCACCCAAATCTGAGATTCAAGGCCGCATCGCTTCGGGAGTAAAGCCTGGTAAAGTGACAGTGTCGACAATGGAGGGGAATGGGTTTGATGGAAACAAACATGAGCTACTGATATATGTATATATAATATATATGTAAATTAAATATGTATATCAATTCTACAAATACGTATATAATAATACCATGTATTTATGCACACCAACTTTGTCCGTACTTCGAAACTTCCTGCATTCATTTCGCAAGGGCTCCAGGTACTTGATCTGTCGAAGGCTTCATCAAGAAAAACCCTCCGGCAAACTAACATAATACCGTAATACCATTTAAAGGTAGCTGGGAAAATGATGTTCTTCCATAGGTGGGATATGTTAGTTCCCACGAGGGTACTTTATATGCGTGCCTCAAGATGCTTCAGCTTCTAGCTGATCGGCAAGGCAAATGATGTAACGAACGGCGCAGGGGCACCGGTCCAAAAAAACTGCGGAAAACGGTGCCGTGTAGAGAAAAAAAACATCAAACATGGCCACAGTCACATCGGAAACAAATCTAACCGTTATTTTTTAATCCCTGTTCCTTTGTTGTCATCCCAAACAAGTACAAAGAATATGCCAAACTTTCCGTTAATGTGTTGCTTTGATCGTTGGGGTACCAATTTCCATAGTCTTTCTATGTGGAGATGATTCTAAGGCAAATAGTCATCATCATCATCATCATCATCATCATCATCATCATCATCAGCTCACTTACTTTATCTCAGCAAAGCCTTTTTCACAACGGCCTGAACTAAAGGCATGGAAGTGCTTTAAAGAATCACTAAAATGGAGAAGAAGTCCCGAATTCCTATGCAAAACATATTGTTCCTTTACCAAGTGTGGGTCAATTTCCAATGAACCATGATTATAGGAGCAAAGGTAGATTCCATACTGGTAGCTGTAAAATATCCTTTGTAATTTGAGCTTCACGAAAGCTTGCATCCCAACAATTCACGAAAGTGTCAACCATAGGTGAGTTTGTTTTCTGTTGAAATCTATTTATGATAGCATCACCTTACCTAAATCGATTGTGAACCCAAATTGGACTCTCTGGTCCATCTGTTTGACCACCTCATCTGAACAAGGAAGGGCACCCCTCTTAGGTATTTACCCAAAATGGTCATCTTTTGAATTCTGTGTACCCATCTATAAGATAAACATAATCAGATATGCAGTAATATGAGTTTCCTCGGGTTCCGACGTCCCGGAGTTTATACCTCAACACCACAAGATGCTTTTGTTTGGGGGTTGAGGTTGTGGTGCATTGTTTTCCCAGATCCACACCAATGATTTTCCAACTGCACTTCAAGGCAGAATGAAAAAACTTTGTTCCACATAAAACTGGCCGATGGGATCATACCTGGTCAAGGTAAGATCAATACCCCCCGTGTGAAACAATGTCTACGAATGCTTATGTACAACGCATGAAACATTGGATCTCCCCAAAGTAACGGCATTCATCACCTTGTGTTGATGGTTCAGAATCCAAAGAAAAAACCGTCCATGCTTTGAAAATCATCGGGAATCGGGAGACCTTTTGCCTGTTTACACCTGGGGCATTTGGCTCCTCGTGTGCCCCTGACATTGCCACTTTGATGACCAAAAGAGATATGTGATCTAGCAGGACCCTCATCTGAATGAAGATTGGGAAATTCAATCGATCAGCTCATTCTTCCAAGCGTTTTCAAGGGCTATCACTAGTAAACATCACCTGCCCTGAATTTCCTACGTTTTCTCCAGTGAAGCTTGGTAGAACCCCCCCAAAAGAAATATTGGTGAGAATGGTGAGAGTTGGATCCTAAGTAGGTGTCATACCTTGGGATCAATCTAACATTGAATGCCCACTAGTGTGGCTGCACAATGAAATACTTCACCTACTCTATACATGGGACAGTAGCTTCCACATCAGAAGATTGGATCGGACATGTACAATGCAAGTGATGATTGATGTGGCATTTATGTGAGACACCAGGAAACACTTCTAAAGCTGGCACAAATAGCAGGTGAACAAGCCGAAGCAAGTTTTGAATGAAGGCCATCCCGGCACATGGGTGCACGAAAAAAAAAAAGATTAGGCATAACTGGCATAACTATATGATTTCTTTACAAAGTTTCAGTTCATTCACGGAAGCTATTTATGAACTGAGTATTGCTTCAGCATTGTTTATACCCTTAGACCCCCAAACCATAAAAAATGAAGGTTTTAAACCACCAAAAAATATGGGTGACATAAGCCCTAAAAATGAAGGTTTCACGTGGGTTCCCATGGTATATGAGAAAACTCATGTTATACCCTCCTGACTTGGATGATCACAAATGTTTCATGCCCCACTCACTTCAAGAGTGACCTATCAGCACATCAGGCTGGGGTGGGGGCGGGGCGGTTTGCAACTCCCCCAATAAATTCAAAATAGTACATGTGTGTAGGGAAACCCCCCCCAAAAAAAAACAAAAGGTCCCGAATTTCTGAGACATGACCACATATATGTGTATATATGTAACTATATATTATGCATATGTATAATATACATATGTAATATATGTACAGATACAATACGTAGATAAATCCTGCAAGCATGATACATTTTAATCCACTTCTTTGGGGTCCCAAAAGTACCTCTGTAAAGTGTCTGATCCTCCCAATTTCATGGGTATTCCAATCTTCACAAACACACCATTTACTATAGGAATTGTATATTACCTGACTGGTCTTGGTGACTTCCTCAATTTGGGTTGACTCCTCGGTGGTTGCTAAAAATGTTGCTACAGATTCTACATGGAAGCCACCAAAGATGAAAGATTGTAAAAATATCCCACATTCTTTCCAGATCTTGGAACATCGTTTAGATATATACATAATTTGTAGCTGACAGTCGATTAAGCTGTTACTTAATGCTAAATTTCTGAGTTTTCTTGGCAACCTGGCACTAACGTGCACAAATCATACCGACCTCAGCCAGGAACACCTACCTAGACCTCAGATCACCCAGACCAAAAGGCATTTGAAACTCGAAGCTGGTGGTTACTTAAAATGTGCACGAAAACAATTCAACTCATACAACATGCGTGGTGCATATATGTTGGTTCAAGAATCCTTGAACTTGCTTCTAAACATAAAGTCATGGTTTTACCTAGATTAAATATATATATATATATTAGTGAGTTGACTTCATTTGACCTCATCCCATGTCATTCACACGTTTGGAGTGAGGCTTCTGGAGGTTATTTTTGATATCCAATTACAAAACCCAACACTAGAAGCCTAGAATCCTAGAAAAGGACTTACTACTTATCTATAGTTTTCCAATAGTCTTCAATTTTTCATATCTCCGAAAAGGACGAAACAAGTAGGTTGGAAGACTATTGGAAGACTAGAAGATGAATTAATTAAACAAATTCCTCTCATGATGACATCCTTTCCAGGTTTCAGGAAGCCTGTGACTTCCATTTAGATGGAATTGGCCTCAACCCCGCGGAAGCCGTCGCCCAGCGCGAGCACGTCCAGAGCGAGCAGCCTGATGTGAAGAGCCGGATGGGGATTTATGAATGCAGTTTGGCTCAGCTATATTAGAAGTATTGTAAATCATAATTACAATTATAAATTATATTGAATATATCATGATATATCATTAGATGTATTTCAAGATGAAGAAATACAGTGGCTGCGTTTACCAATCACCACTCATTACAACCAAATTTACATGGTCCAACCATGCACTTCGGCCTCTTCCAGCCACGCCAGTGATTCTGGCAGCCGTTGTCGCAAGCGGCTCATGCGACGGGGCTTGGATAGCATTGGCATGACCTTCAAGTTGCGTCCGGTTGAGGATTAGTAGGTGAACTGAGGGTTTCCAAGCCATTCTTTGGAGGTAAGGTAGTTGTGCATCTCCAAGACCTATGGCATTTTAATGGAACCAAATTAGTTCACATAAACGTCTAGTATCATCTACTGTATCAAATTCCCAAATGATGTAAGATTGAAGTGTCGTAGCTACATTGTCTTTTGGGACTTCAGAAAGGCATTGATTTTGCAGAAAGGTATATCTCCTCATCATGCGACAGTCATCCACCCTCACGGGGCAACTTTTCACAGGGAATATGTACATCATCTGGGAGGGTTTCCTGTCCTTTTCCTCCGCTAGGTATAGGTCGAATTGTGCCCTCTGGTAAACCCTAGCTAACTCATCAACCTAAACTGTCAGTTCTTTGTTTGGAGGATTCCTCCCCATCTCAAAGTTTAAAGACATCATATGATTTTCATCATACGCCCGCCTTCTCGATGGCCTTGCTGTCAACCAATGGACCTGCAACTGAGTCGTTGGAAATACCGTTTTGATGTTCCATATGATCAGTGAACCATTGCAAGTTACATTGCCACTTCTCACTCCAACCTTTGTTTGATAGCATTTGATAGCATTAAGCAACTTCCATCTTTGGTATCTTCAACGGCCCCCACCTTTAAAAACCACCTACCTGTTGACTCAACCTGGTGAGGTTATTACGCTTCATCCGAGTTGTTTCCACATGCGAACCTTCCAGATCCTCAACGTGATCTACTTCAATCGCTTCAACCTGGCACAAAGTGGAACAAAACAACGACAAACTGAAATGAAAATGGTCAGTTGGAACATGATTGTTGTAGTGAATTTGTAGAATAGTATTTTTCTTTAAAGAAAACAAATGATATTTTGACCTGAAACTGCAAAAAGTGGAACTTGAGGTAATTCAATTAAGAACAAACTCCCTCGGAATGGTAGTGCCGTGCTTCAATATGATATCACCTTCTTTCTGCTACACTTTGATTCCCCTTCCAAGAGGCATGTGGGCTACAAGTGACTGCTACCCCGCCCAAATGGTGCCCTAAGTACTAAGTTCATCGCTTTAGTGAGCCTTTCATTTCTCCAAATCATAATGGTTCATTGAACTCCTTCAAGAGTTATGAAAAGAAACTCAATGGACAACAAACCCAGCCACCAGAACTCATGCAATTCGAATCCTTCCAAACATCCTTTTGATACCATTTCTTGATGCACCAGGGGCACCTCGAACTCGTGTCGTAGTTGATCCAGAGATGTCTCCATTTCGGTCATTTCCGCTTGAAGCCCAGAAATGCGCCTTCCGCTGTTGGCGTTGGATAACAATTGATCCCTTATAGTAACTAGCAACTGGGCAACCCACGTTCGATTTTGTATAAAATATGGGTTTGCTGAAGCCATCAGATAGACAGGGTTAGGAGTCCTTTTGCTGGGTCCTGCTGGAGACTTGTTGACTGTAGGTAGCTTTTACATCAAGTACTGTAATATCCGTAATCTAGTCTTTTGTGCGCTGATGTTGACAAGATTCTGAAGGATGTTGAGGTCATTCTAATATCAGAAACATTCAGAAACGACAATTGGTAGCTTTTTCTCCGAGCAAGTTTGGTTGGTAGTACACATTTCTTAAGGAGAGTTTAGGTATTAAACTCTGGTGCTTGATCAGTTGGGGGTTCGAACTGCGTGATTGGTAATTTATGTTTATTGTTCTTATTCCAAATGAGGTCCTAACTGTAAATCACTAGTATAGATAAACTCTACATATCCTAGAGTTGTCAAACACATATATATATAGTCTATGTGTGCAATACGTGTATTATAAAGAATAAACAATAGTGAGTGTAGTACACCAGGTAACCACACACCTCTTTCAAGCATCGTCAACGAAATCCCTCCCCAAGCAATCCGGCACCTCAGCACTTGCTCTGGTGTCAAATCATCTGCCTGGAGGGTAAATTTCACCCAAAATTTCACCAAAATTCATCAGGCAAATCTACACACTTTTTCAAGGGGGGGATATCCTTTGTTGATATCCACTATTCTGGAATATCCTGGTAGATTCCTCCCAAACTTTTTCCTAAGCACAACAAAACAGAGTTCTTGGCCATCACCGCCCCCCCCCTGCCTGGTTGGGGCTGTCACCTGTGCAATGGATCAACATGTCTTTATACATCTTTAAGCAGCATGTCTCTTTCAAAAGATGCAGCTTTCTTCCCGCTCCTTCCAGTTGTCCACACATGCCAACACTTTAAGATAGATATGAATATATAGATCATTACAAGGGATACAAATGGCTCTTCAAATGCACACAACAACAACAACAACAACAACAACAACAACAACAACAACAACAACAACAACAACAACAACAACACAACTAAATCAGTCCCTCAGAAAATGCAACTTCTTTCATGGATTCACCTCTGAGATCTTGCGAGCCACCAACTATCAACTTGGGACTTAAAACAAAACCGTCAGGGCGGGAACGTCTGAAAATCATGACATGACGCAATTTAGAACGAGAAAATATAACTCGTCAAAGTTCAAATCTACCCCCAGGATAGTATGAACATACAGAGTATACATCATCTTTTCCTCCAACCACCTAACAAAATCGACATATTGTCACAACCATCCCCACAAACACACAACCCACCACCACCACCTATAGCCCCTGATCCCGATCAACTTTCCTCGCCTGCTTGAGGCCTGATCTTTCCAAGAGTTACATGGAAAAAGGTGGTGAAACACAGCTTCCTTTAACATGCAGTAGATGGAATCTCCTAGAAATAGTCTTCTACCAAAAAAAATACCATGGCACCTTCTTATTATAGCAAATCATTGAAATGTTAAAGGTTTTTTCAGCTTTCTTTATAAGGTTTCCTGGTCAGGTGGCTGGCTGCATGGAAGACATACGTCGTATCAGCAAGACATATCATCCCACCAAAGGATACCCTGCAAATCATTGAAAGGAAAACACATCTGGAGGACACGATCTCACCGGCCACTCAAAAAAAGCAGCTAACACCAAGGGACCAACATCTTTTTCCCCAATAACATGGTCAACGATTTGTTGCTGCATGCGCACAGCATGTCACTTAAAGACTCCATTGCACCAAACTCATCCAAACTCCATTTGTGGCAACAAGAAACAGGACATCCAAACAACACTGCAATTGAAAGTAGATGGCTATGACCACTTCCACGTGGAAACCAAGACCATCTCATTTTGCAGCTGCGAAGCTGCTGGAGTCTTTACCCCCTTGTGAGTTCTCAAGCCTTTTTTGGCTATGTGTTTTTCTCGCTACAGCGCCGCCATTTCTGTTTTGAGAACAGCAATCATGGTGGGGGGTAAGAATATTGGAACATAATATGTTGTGAAAAATTATGCGCATGCACCAAGGAAGATACACCAAACAACAAAAGGCTAAAGAAGCAGTCACATAGTGCTTCCCCTATTTCGTATCTACAATGTTCGGATGCATACACCTCAACAACAGCAAGCAAGCAAACACACGCACAGAAAACTCCGGGATGCATTTATTGTGTGGCTTTGCCTGAAAGAACTGCTGACGGCGCCAGTGTTCGGAAACAACGGTGCGGAGGGAAAAGTTGTGCTGTGCACAGCCTCCCTTTCTACAGAACAAAGCGGTCTCCAAAAGGGATCTCTTGCGCATTACAAAGTGCCATCAAACACAGTATCTTAAACAATTTCCAATTAACAAATGAATCCAGAGTATCACGTAGTATAACATTCAATTCCAGCAGATAGTTTCATCAAAACATCTGAAATTCGGTTCCGAAGTTGAATATATCACTCCAAGTGCGCTGTCAGACCGCTGCTACTGGTGACAGTTATTGCCACCCCCCAAAGACCAATGGCCAGAATGAAAGGTGCCGTGAATGACATTGGGCATGGATAAAGCGGTCGTTTATGCTACCCCATGAATACTGAACATCATCTTATACATCCCAAAACGGTGCAGGGTTCTTCCATCAACATAAGGAGGCATTGATGAAACTATCAGGGTCCCAACTGCCGAAATCTTTGCCATTACTTTGACATGTCTACTGCTTGCTAACCTTTTCCAATGAAACGTTGTCTGGACCGATCTGATAGCCGCGTTGCTATGACAATGACTTAGCCGAGCCTTGGTTGTAACATTGTCTCCGAGAAACTCATTGGGACATAAACCCACAGCTGAGAAAAAATGCATGTCATTCACAGGCTGCAAACTGTCACATTCTGTCGTCAATCTCATCACATGTAAGACACCTCAGCAAGTACTGACCCCATGGAAAACAACAATAAAGATGCCCCGTCTGGTCATCTGGTTGTTGGTCAGTACTTGTACGTACCAACATATGACGTTACAGCATGCTATTTTCAATGATTCATTCGTGCTATGATCACTGTTGTAGGTAAATATGAATCAAAACCATTTGTTTCCGGGCACTGTGCATCATTAAAAAACCAAACAGTGTATATGTATATATATATGAAGTCAAAGCGGTGCAGAAGTGCTTCCCCCGTTGTAGGCATCCATCAACAAAAAATCTAAGAACACATAAACATACATCACACAAACATATATAAACACACTTGAAATTTAGACACAACGAGCAAACAAGCACTGAGTGCTGCTGTTTAGCTTCCATCTATCAACTTTAATGCATTTGTTGTGGAGAGACCCTGGAGTTGTCTTAATTTTGTGTCAACCATGCCTTGAACATAAAACAAGCAGGAAGGTATAGAGTACTTTTTGTGTTGGTTATCCAGATCAATTTGCAAGTTGAATGTAGTTGCACTCTTCAACTAATGAGGCAAGCATCCTTGCGAAGGCTCTTGCTCTCCGTAACAACCACTGTTCCGTCCTGATACCAAACGAACAAGACCTACTAGGGCAGGGTGAACGGTTGATTCTTTGTTTGGTGTGCCCAATTTTGATCATTAAAGTTGAAATCTTAAGCTGGTTGGTGTATGCAACCGATCAAAGAAACAATCAATTATGATCATGGTGATTGATGATTGTTGCTTCTTCCCGAAGATACGCATGGGATATACAGCTACCCTCCTAGCATGACCAGTACACAAGCAAATTCAACATGATTGAACTTTAAAAAGCACCGTCCAGGAAGTTGCAACATGTTTCAATGTCAGATATCCTAGCTTAAGAAACTTATCGGAACTGACCTCCATTCCAGGACCCAACAGGAGCTCATCTTCCGACCACTCCGAGAGAAATTCGAGAGATGGGGAGCCATGCAAACTCATGAAGAGTCCAACATTATCTCAACAAAACATTTCAGAATACTTCGTTGTCATCATCATCTTCAGATCACCTAAATAAACATTTTAATACTCTGCTGAAGGGATACATGCATTCCTGTATATTGTATTAAGTATGTATTTATATTTGTTTATTGCTGATAGTTCTATGTGCTTGAGCTCATTCTCAACAGAAACATAATATAGACATAACAATACATTAGCACAATCCGCAAACCATTTGATACATGGCTTCTGTTTTGGTAAACGTGGTGTTCATGACATGGTTTCCCGGTCCTTGCGGGTGGTTTTACGCTTCTGCTCGGACATGACCTGCACACAATCAGAAAGTGAAGGAGTCTGAGGCGTTGGTCGCCCCAAATAAGCGGACATTCAAAGTGTTGTTGACTTGGATAGAATGGGATACCAGATCATGTTGCGCTGCGCCATAGGAATACATCTTCTATAAATGTTTTTTTTTTTCTGTAGGTTTTATTGTATATATATAAATATAGATTCCACACATTGAGCCTTTCAATTGGAAACCATTTCCATACAATTCATGTATGGTATATTTACCTACAGTTGGTTGATTTTGGTGGTATATGTAGGTAAATATACCAGTCCCATGGATGGTATGGGATTGTTTATAGGCTCAAAATGGAAATTTCCAGTCACCCCTTCATCTTTCAACCTTTTCTACCAAAGCAGTCCACCTTGGTCTCAACGTGTTTGTTGTTATGAGCCTTGGAGCGTGATCAAGGAATCATGGATCCCTGGATGGGTCCATGGATGCAATCATTTCATTAGAATCATGGGAGATCAACGGATGTTGGTTTGATCAAATAATTCGGTTCTAACATCTATGACATCAGTGTACTTTGGATCGTTATAGTAACAATAGAATCGTAAGTTTTTTGGGAAGAGTGCAAAGGGTACAATGAAGCAACTGAGCAGTGAAAATTACGACCTCAGTGATTCTCGCTGCTTTAGGCAAATCTCTCATTTCATCCGAAATCCCGCTTTGACAAGATGTTCATTTTCAATCTCTTTCATCAATCTGTTAGGTCAACAAACTTCCCCTGTGTGATTGTTCTTGGGACGCTCAACTTCCAACATCCAAATGCTTCTCTTCCAGCCATTCGGCGTGCCTTTCTATCTGGGCTTCCTAGGTCAAGGCACATGGAAGACACGCTGCTCTTTCACCTTCTTCTGGCTTTGCGTGACGGTCCCATCAGGACCTGTCCAAACGGGTCTTTGTTAAGGGGTCACTGGAGGAAAGTGATGGAAAACTTGACCAACAAAAAATGCTTGTCAAACGAACTGACCTTGAAGTTGACACAACCCCCTTCAAAAAGGTTTTGCAATCAACGGAACTGATTCACAGGGGTACTATCCTCCATTTTCACATGCCCAACTTCTGCAACATGTCTCCATGCACCTGAAGCAGTTGATGTTTGCTCTCGAGCGTTCTGGACAGCCTGACGAGGCAGGTGGAATTGTGACTTGGATGGATATTCACACAAGGTTTGGGCATATATATGTAGTGCCATTGTATTGCCTAGGTCCCAAATTAAATACAGCGTTTTGTTTGTCACAGTGCCCAGGCAAGCCAACTAATCTACTGAACATACGCTTTCACGTAAGCTTTCATTCAGAAATCCTCTAAAACTGTGACTGGTGAAACGCGGGTGTATCTAAATAGTAGTACCTGCATAGTATACTACTATATCTATGTACGTCTTTAGACATCTAAATACTTACACATCTCCTTCACAAAAACAACTGGGTGGATGGAGGATTTCTTCAAGATTCACTGTACGTCTTGAATGCATGTTGAGTCAATTGTGTCTTACATCCAATCTCGTGAAATCATGATTGAATAGTTGCATAGATACAAATTCAGACAATCACTCAACTGGCAAAAAGAGTCAAACATGATCTACTTGGTCATTAGTACCCAACATAAACCTACACCTCCAACTGCCCCAAAGGCACAAAAAAAAACACAAAAGAGTCGTTGCACTACAAAAACCATACAACTGTTCTCCATTTCCACGGAGTCTTTTCAACATTGTCATCATCAAAACCCTTCGTTTTTGATGTTTCCATGACTCTCCTTTCCTACCTTTAAACCACGACCGCCACCACGTGCCACGGGCAAGGTTGCCAGACCCTGCAAAGTTTTTTCGCGAAAAAACTGTGATCTTTTCTAAGGAAAAAAAAACGCAACATAAAAAATGGGCACAACAGGATTCCATTTTCCAAAGGATTCCCATTTTTACCTCACGGCTTGGCTTATCTATTTGTTGTTGGTCAAAGGTTCTTTTTGATTTATGTTGGATGCAAGGAACCAGGATCTGTTTCAAGGAAGGTTGCACAGCATCTGGTGATGTTGAGACTTATGTAAATGGCATGGGATACTCCACATTATCCTGCTTTCCGGTTTGGCGGAAATCCCTTCATCTTTGGTTCGATCAGTATGCAAAATCGTAATCTTACCCAACTGCCAACCGATCAAAAATAACAAACTTTGATCATCTGCACCTGTTCCTCCTCATCGAAGTCATTTCGCTTGGCACGCTTCTTGGAAGGACTTCCCTCCTTTTCACGTGAGGTCGGCCAATGGTTGCTGAGAGGTTTAAGGTTGGTGGTTATATGGTTTTTTGGAGGTTTCGAGGTTTCTTCTTTCGGTTTCGGATAAGAAAAAATCACCAACTTTGAGTAGCAACACATTTTTTTGGATCCCTGATACACAAACATGTAAATATATTCTATGATTGATATTGTTTGACAAATAAGTACGTTACATGACCATCCAATTGCCATTCAATGACCCTTTTGGGATGGTGACCACTAACGATTGAGATCAACTTTTCTCACTGTGAATGACCTGGATTCCCATGGTTCAGTGCTGATTCACCGTTTGGGTTCATAGATGGAAGTGCAATAAACTGTTGCTGCACAAACAAAAAACGTATATCATGCATCTATACCAGTAGTACCGCACGAGGCGGTGCCGGAAGTTTCAAAAAGGTAAAGTATATATAAATCAACAGAACATGTGCCTATAGAACGGCTTGTGACAACCTTGATTGATTGAACCTTTGTTCTGATGACTCGAACAATGTGTTGGCTTGATTCAAACACCACCACAAGAACACCACCACAAAAACACCACCACAAAAACACCACCACACAAACACCACCACAAGAACGCAAAAACACCACCACACAAACACCACCACAAAAACGCCACCACACAAACACCACCACAAAATCACCACCACGCAAAAACCACCACAAAAACAACACCACAAAAACACCACCACACAAACACCACCACACAAACCCGTACTACTCCAGTACTACTCCAGTACTACAAAGTACTACAAAGTACTAGTCCAGTACTACAAAGTACTACTCCGTACTACATCGTACTACTCCGTAACTACAAAGTACTACTCCAGTACTACTCCGTACTACAAAGTACTACTCCAGTACTACTCCGTACGACAAAGTCTACCCCAGTACTACAAAGTCCTACAAAGTACTACTTCAGTGCTACAAAGTACTACTCCAATACTACAAAGTACTACTCCAATACTACAAAGAACTACTCCAGTACTACTCCGTACGACAAATTACTCCAGTACTACTCCGTACTACACAGTACTACTGCAGTACTACTCCGTACTACAAAGTACTACTCCAGAACTACTCCGTACTACAAAGTACTACTCCAGTACTACTCCGTACTACAAAGTACTACTCCAGTACTACTCGAGTACTACTCCGTACTACAAAGTACTACTCCAGTACTACAAAGTTGTGCGCCTGCCTCGAAAAGTGACACTTGACCTTCACCAAGTACTGCACCTGCCACGTAAAGTGACACTGGACCTTCACCAAGTACAGCTTGACCTTCACCAAGTATTGCGCCTGCCACGCAGAAAGACTCACATACTTAGTCCTCATCACATATGAAACGTCATTTACAGTGCGCCGAGCAACAGGTGTCACGATCCAACCTCACCAAATACTGCGCCTGCCACGAAAAATGACGCGACTGCTTTATCGTCCTCACATATGAAACGTCATTTCCAATGCGCGGAGCAACAGATGTCACCATCCAACCTCACCAAATACTGCGCCTGTCACGCAGAAAGACTCACATGCTTAATCCTCATCACATATCAAACCTCATTTACAATGTGCGGAGCAACAGGTGTCCCCCTCCAACCTCCGCAAATACTGCGCCTGCCACGAAAATTGACACGGCAAAATTTCAAAGAAAATGTCCAAAAACAGGTGAAACGTCATTTCCAATGCGGGGACGATCCGAGCATGATCCGACCATGATCCGAGCATGATCCGACCATGATCCGACCATGAAACTGACAGTCCGCAACCCGCCTCGCCAGTGAGGTTACTTTTCGAACTCACCACGAGCATTTTCTATTGAAAAATACAACGTTTCGCGCCCAATCTTACATTCAAACATTCACCAAATGCTGCACCCGCCACCAAAAGTGGCACTAGAACTTCACCAAATACTGCCCCTGCCATGAAAAGTAACACTTGAACTTCACCAAGTACTACACCTGCCAGGAAAAGTGACACTTGAACTTCACCAAATATTGCGCCTACCACAAAAGTAACACTTGAACTTCACCAAGTACTGCACCTGCCACGAAAAGTGACACTTGAACTTCACCAAGTGCTGCACCTGCCACGAAAAGTGACACTTGAATTTCACGAGGTACTGCGCCTGCCACGAAAAGTGACACTTGAATTTCACCAAATGCTGCGCCTGTCACGCAGAAAGACTCACATGCTTAATCCTCATCACATATCAAACCTCATTTACAATGCGCGGAGCAACAGGTGTCCCCCTCCAACCTCCGCAAATACTGCGCCTGCCACGAAAATTGACACGGCAAAATTTCAAACAAAATGTCCAAAAACAGGTGAAACGTCATTTCCAATGCGGGGACGATCCGAGCATGATCCGACCATGAAACCGACAGTCCGCAACCCGCCTCGCAAGTGAGGTTACTTTTCGAACTCACCACGAGCATTTTCTATTGAAAAATACAACGTTTCGCACCCAATCTTACATTCAAACATTCACCAAATGCTGCACCCGCCACAAAAAGTGGCACTAGAACTTCACCAAATACTGCGCCTGCCATGAAAAGTAACACTTGAACTTCACCAAGTACTGCACCTGCCACAAAAAGTGGCACTAGAACTTCACCAAATATTGCGCCTACCACGAAAAGTAACACTTGAACTTCACCAAGTACTACACCTGCCACGAAAAGTGACACTTGAACTTCACCAAATACTGCGCCTACCACAAAAGTAACACTTGAACTTCACCAAGTACTGCACCTGCCACGAAAAGTGCCACTTGAACTTCACCAAATACTGTGACACTACTCTACTTGACACTACTTGACACTACTCTACTTGACTCTACTCTCTACTTGACACTACTCTACTTGACTCTACTTGACACTACTTGACACTACTGTTCTTGACTCTACTTGACTCTACTTGACACTACTCTACTTGACTTTTCTTGACTCCACTCTACTTGACTTGACTCTACTCTACTTAACTTTACTGGGATGTCGTTCGTATATCGGAAGTTTCTCAGCTAAACTTCCTTTGACTACATAAAATACACAAATCATCACGAATCTGAACGCTTTTATGGGAAAACGTCTTGAAGGAATGCATGTAGTAAGCTTAAAATCTACAAAAGATGGAAGTTGATAACAGCTGCCCAACAGCTCCTCGGTCACAGCTCGCTTGGCGCCCATGACGTCGACACAATTTACGTCACTTTCCACGTTTTGAGCCACAGCCAACTGAAGTGACGAGAGGTGTGAAGCTTGAATGACAATAATAAGAACCACAAAGATAAGAACATCCGATGAAATGGCCATGATTGAAGAACCACTGTCACTGTCATAGACTATATAGCAGAGGCAAGCCTAACTAGATGTCTTTCTGAACAGGAACATTTTGAGTCCAAAAACATCTATAATTGTTTCCACATCAACGCAAACAAATATGCATCGTAATTCCATAATACGTGAATATATCATCATATATATATTAATAATTATTAATATATCTTTTATAGTCGTACATAATCTAACAAGATATCATATCATACACTCATCCATAGGAGAATCATTTTTTGATACAGTCATTTCCTCCCAACAGCCATGGCCCCCCTTCTGAGGTCCCAACATCTCATCACCTGATGGATCTTTTTGCTTCCATGGTTATCAGGTACAAATCATCATGGTATCATGGGTGAATGATGTCTAATATGAAAATTCCTGTAAAGGTGGCCTCCGCTGGAAATGAAGAAATCAACAAACATGTCATGTCATGTAATGATGCTTCTCTTGACAAATTGTTTATTACCAGCAGCAGTTCAAAGGGTATACAGTATACATCTGTGTTTTTTTACCTTCATGTGTTCAGTCTCTTGAGCAATACCATGATGAAAACACTTCAAAACAGCTACTGTGAACGAACAACTGTTCTTTGAATCACTATCATCCATTATCATCATCAAAGCTTGTACTTTTCCCTTTATCCATCCAAGGATGATTTTCCCCTTGCTTTTTTCTCTAAAAGATAAGTTTCCTGAAAACCTATACGCTATACATCAACCCTTACACAATAGCCACCTTTGTTCCTCCAGCTGCACCTCTTGGGGAAGTTTGAATGCTCACTTCCTGGGATGGCCTCGTTGATCAACCCGAAGCCGAAACGACCGGTTTTTGTGACCCGAAGCGACCGACACCGTGACTTCGACCGTTCATAGCTAGCTAAGGCGACCCGTTGGAAGACTCAAATGTCAAAGTTTCAGAGGTAACATCTGTTGGAAGGAAACACTCCACACTTTCCGTCTGTTGCGTCAAATCTAGGCAAACTCAAACAAAAACAGTTATGTTGACTTCATATTTCAATTCTAAACTCCCAATCTATGCAAAAATGAAATTGGTGTATTGCACATCATTTCCAAAATCAATTTGTTGCACCCTAAAAAACGCTGCACACCAATTGAACGGCTAGCACTGACTGGGGGGCCCGAAAACACTTGGCGATCGTTTCCGATAAACACACACAGCTCGTTGCCAACTCGCAAGATAGCGTTTTTTGACTAGGTTGCGCAGGCAGTTGCCTTGCTATCCAGCAACAACCCACATTCCATCCGTGCTTTGTTACATGACAACGACATACCCAAATTTTGAGCCACACCCATGGCATACTGTATACCCGCAGTTTAACATCAAAGGAATGAAACAAAGCACTGAATTACACCATCAACAGGCTGCCTGTACATGGGTTGTAGTAGCCAAAATGACTCTTTGCCCATTACCACATGTTTATGTATCCCCTTTCGAAGTGCAAATTTGTCTATGCGGGATTTTATGGGTGTGTCTCACAGAGTGGGACTGCAACATCCGTCGGTTTACAACAAAACTTAATGAATGATTGATAGGAAATGAATCGTTCAGCAGTCCCCACTTTTTGAGACAAACCCACATCTATGTACATGTTGAGAAGTGGCAGGACACCCAAAGTTACAAGACGCAAAAAACACCAAACAGGACCAATACTAGCTTTACCCATACCACATATCGCTGTTTGAAGGTCACATTAATCCTGGCGCTGTAGCCCTATGACCTCCTCAAACTGATTCAATAAGATTCACCAGCTCGAAACAAGTTCGTGTTTGGAGCCTGGAAGGATTCTACTGACAGAGTAGTATTGAAAGGTGAAGAAGAGTGCGGTTGCAACTCCCAACATGGGTTGACTAAAACACAAACAACCATGACGCATGTTGGGTCCACTGCCATCCCTCTACTGCACCTGTCCTGTCCGCTCGCATGTCTCGTTGGACAATACGAGTGATCCACTCAAACGGACGTCGGAATAGTCTCCACACCCTGAACAGAGAATCTGGGCAGTGGGATGTAGCGGATGTTTGATGCAAAATTAAGTTATGTAATTGTTTACATATACAGTAAATGAAATCATAATATCATATGTGTACATTATACAGCATTGGCATTGTTGGACAAATTATGGCATTGAATAAGACTATTTAAGCAATAGTATCACCATTGTCCACCAGCATAAGGCGTTGATAGACTCCAATGTCACATGGCCTTGTGGTTTCCTCGCTAAATCATGAAACTTTCATCAAAAACAGACCACACAAAATGCTACAATAAAAATACTAATTGTCGGTGTCAGCCCGACATTCAGTCAAAGGGGACATCTTGCCCTGAAAAAATCATGTCTGAACCAACTCCTGGGATATGACAGAGTAGCACAACAGTTTTCCTTATTACAGGCTTGAAACAGGTGAAAAAAAAAACGACTATCCATCTATCTTCTTGAAATTCCCACCTAAAATTACGACTGTCCAGTGGAAACTAAACCAACAAACAGAAAAAAGCATGGCACACCATGTCGTCCTGTTTTGACCAGAGCTTTGAACCTTCAAATCCAGCCAGATCGACTCAGATGAAGGGAGCAAAGTCACACCAGCAGCTCCACAAGATCCCCAGATCCTGTGGGGATGAGGTGTTTGGAGTTGAAAGATTGGACCTCAACGAAGAAAACACGTGTCGTTTGGTTTTTTGATGGATGCTCTTTTAGGACTTCAAAATTCTGAAAAGAATAAGTGACCCACTTTTCTGTTTTTGGACATGTTTGGGAGAAGAGTCAATTTTAGCTCATGGCCGACATGGGAATCCTCATTGTTTCACAGGATTACACTCCACAAAGCCAACGTAGCAGCGCAGAAACAGGGTGGGTGGTTCTCGCAGCTCACCCTATTGATTCAAGATGATGGCTCCGTGGTCCAACATACTTCTGTTGCTTTTTCTAGCTGAATTTGCGGTCTGGCAACTGGGATTGTGCACCAACAGGACTGTTTGGTTAGAAGAATTCTGTTATCTTGTCGTGGCATGCGGGGAGGACCATCTACTGCATCTACTCAAGAATTTGGAGGAATCTGTCGGCTCTAAATGGCTCCCATTTAGCAGGGAAATATACATCATTCCCGTCTGGGCACACACACTTGAAAACACCACACCGCACCAGTTCCGAAAAAGCATTGATTACTTCCCACCAAAACCAGACACTTTTGTAACACTTAGTTGAGAACTCATGTGACTTTCCCAAGATTAGGGTATCCCAACTCCGAAAGCTGATGCTTTGCCGGTTTCCATCGCTTCCCGACCAATGGCTTCGTCCTGATTTCAAGCTGTCTGTCATCATCCAATCTAACGCTCTGGCCGGCGACAAGAGCTTGCCTGTGGGGCTGGACAATGCACTCGTGAGCCATCGCCAACTAGTACCACAACTCCCTACAGTAGAGCTCCAATGAAGTGATAAACTAGAATGGGAGATTGGCACTAAAGAACCATGCCTTTCTTAAATGAGTTAAATGTGACTAAACAAATCCTCCTCCATTCCACTCTAACAGCATAGATCCCCCACCAAGTAAGAAAGGACTTTTCTTATCACCTATCATCAGCAACTGGAAGCCAACAAGTGGGCAGTTTAAGTGGGTGCGGTTTGGAGTGCCATGAATTGCAAACAGGTTGCAATAGTGAATCCCTGGATATATCTTGGCATCCAATTCGGTGAGCATCGCAGGGCTCTGCACTGACATGCAGCTCTTGTTTTCTTGCAACTGGAGCCTGGGCAAAAATATGTAAACATTCNAAAAATATGTAAACATTCCTTCTGAGAAGTAAATATATGTACATAAATATGTGTACATATGTGTATATACATACCTATGTAAAATGGATGAGTACCGGTTGTATGCTGGCTTGTCTTAAAAAATGGACGAGTACCGGCATTATGATGGCTTGGCATAAAAAATGGATGAGTGCCGGTCTTTTGCCAGCTTGTCATAAAAATGGATGAGTATTGGTCTTATGCTGGCTTGAATTAAAAATGGATGAGTACC
>DF241027.1:0-83784 GCA_000507305.1 Breviolum minutum Mf 1.05b.01
ATTTCTTCTTAAGCCGTCATTTGTGACTGCTACGTAGGGTAGGTGGCTTGACTCACGCTTGACTCGCTGGAGCATCCACCGGGGTGGTGAATCGCGGCGGATTTCTGCAAAATCAAATCCGTAGTTTGTTGGTAAATGAAATGGATGAATAACACGTGAAAATTGAACATGGACCATCTCAAATAGCCAGTATTCAATAGTTCAATAGGGTGTACTTCTTCCAAGCCATCATTTTGGATATCCATTATTTCAAATTTCCAGGCTAAAAAAATCATGTTATACCTCTTGCAGTGGAACGTGGGAAGTGAAGCGAAGTAGAGATCCTGTAGTCAACTACAAAGTGTGGTAAGTAGCTATGATAAACCAACATCCTAGGGAAAATCACTTCCTTTAACACACTGTTGATGGAAGACATCCTGCACCAGTTGATATACGTAGTAAATATCCCCTTATTTACATGGATTTACACATTCCAGGTGGTTGGGAATGGGATTTCTGAAGCATCAACAGTAGCACCACTAGACCTTAAAATAAGAAGGCTCCTCTTCCAAATCTAACTTGGGGGCTAAAACCTCGGTCTTCCAAGAAGGATCTGGGTAAAACTATGAGAATTCACCAAGCCAAATAAGCCAAATAAATCACACTCCCAACATCTCAAAAAGGCTGGTATATAAACCTGAAACTTGTTTCGTTAGCATCATTTTTTGTTGGTTCATCTTAAACTTTGGGAGGGAGAGTGCCAGCTTTGATTCTTTTTCTTTACATCTTGACTGCCAAAACATAACTTTCAACGAATGATTCCACTCCAATCCCTGCCTGATGCAAACTTGGGAAAGGCTATGATGCATTGCCGCTTCCCATTTCTTATCCTGCCATTGGTTTGTCTGAGAGAACTACCCTCCCTGAAACTAACAGCCAAAGCACCCGAAACTTGGGAAGGCCTATTTTCAGGTGCGAACTGTCTGTTGGTTTTGGGGAGGGTAGTTTGGCCTGAGGATCCAGAAACATGGTTTGCGTGTTTCAAATGATTTCAAGGAGCCATTTCCAAAAGGAAAGTAGTTTACGTAGTTTTCAAAGCCTCAATTTTTCAAATGCTACATGTTTTAGTATCAGCGAGTGAAAACGCGATGCCATTGTATCCATGAATTAAGATATATATCGATTTGCCAATTTACCTTCAAGGTATCTTTTGCGGAGCCCCGAAATCTACGGAACATGTTGTGGGCCCATCAAATGGATGAAAAAAAAAATCAACTAAAACCTTGGCTTAAAAAGGAATTTATCTCAAGGTCAAAATAGATGGGGCTTGCCGATACCAATTTTGGTAGCTTCGTAACGGGTCCTTATAATAAACCAATAGGTATAGGGTCGGACTGTGCCATCTTCTCTTCAATTACTCTACCTCAAATGCTCAATGTATGGTATATTTACATAAATTTACCATAAACAATAGCCAAATGCAGGTAAATATGCCATACATTGAATGTCTGGGTACATGAAATTGGAAAAAAAACATGAAATCAAAAAAGTCTGTGGATTTGTTCGAATTGAATCTTCAATCTTCCCGGATCCGAGGACCGACGAAAAAACCTGTCAGACGTGACCCTGGGACCAAGGGTTCGTTCTGGCATGCCACCCCCGGCTGAAAAGGAGCAGTCGTAATCTTCCAATCACACCTAGCTGTTTGAAAATTTTTGAGGCACGTAAAGTACAAAGGTTCAGTGTATTATATAAGTTGTGTTAAAAGATCCTCGCGTTGGAGATGTACACCAGCTGGGAGATTGGGAACTTATAAATGAACTTAATAGATTCGATTCGGATTCGTGGTCTACATTAGGTATGGCTCCAAATTAGGGACATTCAAGTTTAAGACTTTCCTACAGAGAAAAAACAAGTTCCCCTGGATGTTGAAGACGATTTTGAGACGTTCCCATCTATATATTGGACAAAAACCCATGCATCTAAATATGCAAGGCCTTTGTTAAGGGAATAAAAGGGAGCAATATTGGCAAAAAAAACATCAATTGAACGCTTAACTCTTAAATCCAGACAACTCTCGACCTCTTGAAGTCCACGACTTCCAAGATGTCGTTCCGCATTGCAGGAATCCACTTTTCATCGATGTGCATCTCTTTCTTGGAATCATTTGAAGTTCCACCTGATTGTGATGGATCACCAGATCCCCCTGCAGCTCTTCGATTCATCTCTTGTTCCATTTGAATCATCAACTGACTCATAGCACCATGTCCAACTGATAGTTGACCATGTTCAAGATTTCCTCTCTAATCTGTCCAGGCATCGGGGTGTATTGGCAAAGCGCGGTAGCTAGGACCTAAGGATCCCAAAACCAATCTTAGTCAAGTCTTTCCATAGGTCCAACGTCAACGTCAACATCGAAATTAACATCAAATACTGCAATTCTTCCTAGGTCCAGCTGTGGGTTCATAGGACCTGTCAGCGCCAGGGGTTCATTTCAACGAGCAAACGCGCCAGGGAATGAACTGGAAATGGTTCACCGTTGCCAGCTGCTGATGGATGGCTCCAGCTGCTGCACTTTTTCCCTCTTTCAGATCAAAGCCCATAAATTTGGCTACGCCATTGAACCTATGCAACGTGAAGTGCAAGTGTTTCTTATCTCTCAAAATTCCTTCAGTGAACCTTGCCACTACGTCTTGTGAACTTGTAAGCGATGTCTGAATGCAGCTCATGTTGGATGCCTGGATCAACTACGACGACGACTACGACTACGACTAGTACTACTAGTAGTAGTAGTAGTAGTAGTAGTAGTAGTACAAGAAGAAGAAGTAGTAGTTTGATTTTTTTTCGTGCTGAAAAAAGCATCAACCACCATGATCCAACCCCAATTCTGGAAAGTTTCCTTAGGTCAACGCTTCCACCACTTCACCCAACTTCCCTGGAGAAAAATCCACGGCGTTTGGCACCTGAAGGGAGTGACAAAGTTCAAGTCCTTCTTTTGATGCTGTGAAAGCTTCCTCTAAGTTGCCACATTCATACATTGTGTCCAACTCCAGGTTCAACATCACCTGGTTGTTGGAGCAAGGCTAGTAACTCTGACAAAAACAAAAAACGCAAAAGGGCTATATTTATGGTGACATTCCTGGATTTTGATTGCATTAGAAATCATATGTAGTAGTTGGATTTTTAGGTGGCGGGATCCTGATTTCCATGGCTTATGGCTACCCCCACTTAGTTCCCAGACATTTTGGTTTCCAACCCTCCCCCCGCCATGTTACCCCCAAAACGGTCACATCGGTCACATCCAACAAAAAAAATGCTCCAACGAGTGTCCGACTCATGGTGGTTTTCGTTTAGTTGGTGGTTGAACCATCCCAATTGAAAAATAAATTAGTCAATTTCCCCAGTTTATGTGTGAAAATAACAAATATTTGAAACCATACCTAGCCCTATGGATCCAAGTACTTAAAATTGCACCCTAAGTGCATTCCAAGCAGCTACTTGCATGAAAAATAGCGTATGATTTTTTGGGAAATCGCCCATCTAAAAGAGTTGGTTTATATGGGTGAATTATAGTAGGTAAATATGCCAGTCCCATAGATCCTATGGTCCTATGGGTTCTGAAAGGGTGAATTTCAGAAATCGCTCTACTGGAAGCGGCCCGGCCACTACCATGAAGAAATGGCTCGCAAACAAGTCAAGGGTCAAGCGGCCACACGTGGAGAATCAAACGGTTCATCGACACGAGAACCTTTAAATTGCAATGGCCTGGCTCTATAGGTGTTGCCCTGCTGCACTATTCACACTTAAGAACCATGGATGAAGACCAAGCTTCATAACAGGGTTGGCCCTTCCATAGCTTGCAAACGACTGGACTTACAAGAATCGCATCGCCGCAACGCAGCTCCATGCGCGCGTGGCTGCATTTGGGGGTTACTATGACAAGGTCACTGGCGCTAGGAAGTTCAGGTCACCGCAACTGGAAGCTTCCCAAACAATGGAAAAAACATGGATCAATGTAGGGGAAACATTTTGGGGGGAGGAAAGCAGTTCTTGGAGAAATCGAACCAACATGACCCAAACAAAAATCTTGGAGCAAAGAAGTTGACTCCAAAAAAACAGTTGTTTCACTTTCGATTTGAAATAATAGTCCCTAAAACTAACAGTTCGTACCTGACAGGAAGCCTATCCCAAAAGGAAAGTCTTCCAAGCCCCAATTTTTCTGGTGCTTTTACTGCAAGCTTTCAAATAGAAAGATCGTAATACCATTGATTTGGGCAAATTATAATATTTCACCCAACTCTCTTCCCAACGGACCGCCGCCCTCCAGTGACGACTGCCCTGTCCAAGGTTCAAACCGATAAGAGGAATTCCCTCACCGGAAAATCACATAACATCTGTACAACTTCCGACCAATGACACACGAAGCTCCTCTATGAAGTTGCAATTTCAATTTGGCCTTTCTTACGCCTTTTGAGGTACGAATGATAAGCAGTGTATTTTTTGACCCCGTCAGTCGGATTATCACCATCGACAAAAGGTACGTGCAAACACACATGCTCCGGTGAGATTTTCGGTACATGGTTCAGTGCACCAGAAGTACGAACCATGCTCCCTAGATTTTTTAATACATCCTGAGTGAGTTTTTGAAGCTTCATCTGAGGTCTAAAACACAAACCCGTCTGCTGGCTAAATCCAAACAAATGGGCTGTAGTGCAATCCTTCTTATTGGCGACCGGGAAAATCTGGAAGTTCAACAGCTTACCCAAGTACTTGATGGAATTACTAAAATTGGACATTTCACTTCGAAAACTAGATCGGATTATGGCCACAGTTTCATCTTGTTGTTCGGTAGCATATTTAGGTTTGGAAGGCTTTCCAAGATTTAAGGAATCATTGCCCCGGTGGTTATCTGAAATTGACATAAAGCTCGAGAAAGCTAATGTCAGGATATCCGGCATCAAATTGCGATTCCCAAGTCAAGGTACACAGCCACGCATACAACTGTCTGCTATATGTTAGCCCCAATACATTAAACGATCAAGTTCCTGCGTGAGACTAGGTAATGCATGTTGTCGAGGACACAGCACCGACAAGTTAGCGAGTTGGTCATATTTTGTTTGAATAGATGCTGTAGGCACACATCTGTCTTTGGACATCACAACTTTCTCTTCTCTGTCTATTAAAGATTACACTCAACAAGCAGATCAAGAAGTTGTCTGTTCAGATTTTCTTCGTATCTTCTTTGATCACACGTAGATTTGTACAAATCCTTTGTATGAGATTCGGTTCGGCAATGGTTGGCTGCACTATCTGCTATAGATTTCCTAGTGCCAGATATTTTTCCAAAGGATCCGGTATTACCATAAATCCTGGTGTGACTTAATTTTGCGGATCACAATTTTTTGATTCTGGCACCATGTATCACAGAGATGGACGATTAATCGAAATTTGGTGTGTTCCAAAATCTTATGGGTCAGGGTCTCGTACAATTTCTACACTATCCCTGTGCATAGCTAGAGTCAGTATAAACCTCGGAATTGTTACAACCGTCGATGATAGTTAAATGGCTGAAAGTTCTGCTCTGTTAATGGTTTGCGGTCCATGCACCATTCCAACCTGCACAGTTTTAAAAGTCGGCGGGATTCCCCATTTTTTATTGAAAAAGTGCTCTATCATCGTTTCCCTGGTTAGGTTTATTGGCATAGATCTTCTACAATTGCCCATGCAGCTTCACGATCTATTTCAAGATCTGCCACTGTTGCACTTCCATCCGTGAAGAAAGTTCTCAATTGGTCATCTTTATACGAAAACCATGCTTTGGGCATGGGTCTTGTAAAACGAATTCGGTTCAGGATATTTTCTTCAGGAAAGCTCGTGCACACGGGTAGTGCAAAAAATGTTTCAACCCATTCGAAGTCTTCACTGATGAGGTTAGGATGTTTATTACGGGCTTCTGCAGTTTTTTCACACTCAAGGAACAAATGTTTTTTGGAGTTCGGTGATGATTGACAGAAAGGGCAAATTTCAATATCAAAACCTTCCTTCCAATGTTTTAGTCCTTCAGGTGTCTGGAATGCACCTGACATATGACACACCATGACTTTTTTCTGCGACGAATTAAGCTTGGAAATCATTCTAGTTGTCCGTTCGACATCTATGATTAATTAAAATCATGTATAAATGCCCATTCTTTTCGTATGAGTAAATGTTTAGTAACAACTCTGTTCCAAGCCGCTTTTATGGCACTATTGATTATTTCTTTGCCAACTCTGAAGATACAAAAGGAAATGTTTCTATGGTCCACAAAAATACCCCCATCTTCCAGCGTAAAATTAAGAAGTTGTGCACACCTCACTAAATTTGCTGAAGGACCTGGAATTCTTGTCTTGGGTTTGTTATTTTGGATGTAAACTGCCAAGTTCCACAAACCATTAGCTATTGATTGGAGACTCCAAACAATCTGCGTATTTTTCTGAAAGTACTTGTTAAATGTGGAATTGTGGGTCTACAATTTTCTCAGTACACAAATTAGTTGCACTCCATGGATTGGGTTGATTTCCATGTCTGATGATTGCACGAGATGCAGCACTTCTTAATTTGTCTACTCTATCGTTTGCTGTTGGTGCAGCTTCACAACCATGTAACGTTGATGGCCAAATGCCACCAATTATTACGATGCTTTGTCTGAAGCTTCCAATGGTAAATTTTTTGTTTTGTTTATTTTTCTATGCCTTGGTCAAACCTTTTAGAATTATTTCCCAAGAATTTCATTCGTCTGTAGTTGATGTTAACTCCTAAATCTGTTGCGTTATTCACGATTTGGAATTCTTCACCGTTGAATCCAATACTTTTTTGCAGGGCTTTCCATATGGCTAATGTTTCCTGCATGTACCCCATGCCCAGCTCTTTTTCATGGAAATTTTCTGTCGAAAACTATCTTGAAAGAACTGATTCCTAGTATATGTGATCTCATGTGTATTTTCATCACAACTAAGCCACTCAAGATTATCTGCAAAACAAAATGCTTGGATCTTCGGTGTAGCAATATATTGGGCCCACACAAATGAATATGCAGTCATCACTGCCACCGATATTGGATCACCTTCAGGTATACCGGTACTACTTTTTATGGCTCAGAAACACTATGTTGAATTAGATGACCCTTTCTGAGTCCGTTAAATTTGAATCCACTGATCACAGATTATTTTAGGACACCCTATCTTACAACAATTTTTTGCTTGGGAGACGGCCCAAATTATTATAACATTTTTCAAGGTCCAACACAAAGCCCGACGCATGTTCACCTGTGTGGTGAGCTTTCTCACAAGTGTGCTGAATAGCAAACCACACATCTTCACACGAACGTTTTGGCAAGCCGCCAGAAACTGATAATGGTATAAATGTGCTCCACACTTTTACAATGTACCTGCAACGATTTTAGCCCAAATCCTGAAGATTACGCAAAAATGGTTATTGGTCTGGTGTTGCTTTCACTTAGATATTTTGGCTTTTCTGAAGCATTACTGTTTTGGCTGTCACAAAGCAGCTGGCCATCCTATTCCGAAAACTTCGCAAGAATATCAATCAAATCTTGAAGGGCATTGTCGGAAAGACTGTTCAGCTCTGCTTTTGAGAATCCACAAGATCCTTTAGCTGTTCTAGTCTTGGTTTTACGAATTGCTATCGCCATGCATCAAGACTCACTACTGGGATGTTGATTTCAGGCTGTTGTAAAACTGTAGATTCAATAATGTGGATAGAATCGTTCCATTGCATTTCATCAATTTGATCTTGCTCTGAATCACGATTCCAGTATGTCGACCAAAATTCTTGAATACGTTTATTCATTTGTGATGGGTCAGTAACCAAAACTTCATGTTTGATTTCATTAGTAGCATTCAATGACACGAAGGAGTTTCAATGGTAATGACATTGTCATCAATCATGATAACTTTGCTTTCAGTGTTGTTGATAAAAATCCTATCATCCAACTGCATTTGATGCTTCTGGTTCACTTTCAAACAAGTTAACCCTTTTGATCTTGACCTCACAGCTTCGCAGTAAAATTCTGTGTCGACATCACTGTGTGATTGGTGGGTGTTGGGGTTCTTTTATCAGGAGTACGTGAATTTGCCTCCTATTCTTGAAAATCGGTTGTAACCTTTTCTTTGAACTCCACCTTGCAGAAACTATCATGTCGAAAATATATTTTACGACAATCTTCCATGGTGATGTTCAGTAAACGATGTACGTATTCAACATTGGGAAGACAAGAAAACCACTCAATTTCTTGTTCAAGAACCCATTTCGGAAACGATCCTTGATAACCCTTTGCTTTCGAGATTGCAAGCCACTCAGAAACCGCTTGATTATGGTGGTTGTCAGAAAATGGGTTATTCATGTAAGCTGTTATGTTCGCACGAAAGTCTGCAATCTACGAACTTGTCTTGTTTTTTGGGTTACTGATATCCCACAATATCCGACATTGGTTCGAAATGCCCGTTATTGGCGGGCTTGGGTGGATTTATTGGTTGTATCTTTTCAACTAATGTCCCGAACATCTCCCCTTGAAATCTTTCGGTAAAAAAGGGGAAGGATAGTCATTTGGGTTTAGACGGTGACTCTCTTGAATGGATCTATCCAATGCACTTTCGACTAAAGTTGCCCATTCAGTGATTATTTTCGTGGATCATGTTCATCCATCTGAGATTTTCTCATTCTATCATAATGTTGGTGGAAAGACCAAGAGTCATATTTAATGGTAGTCCAATCTTTTGGTACTTTCCACATTTTAAAGGACACTATCTTGGTTGGAATCATGAATTTTGCAATAAATGGATTATGTGTATCAAAGTCAAGTGATTTCACAACATCACCGGATGTAAAGTAATTTACAACCTTCCTTTGATCAAAATAGTGTCATGCCATGTTTGACCCCCGTTTGCTTCACACGTCGGGGAAATCTCAGGGTTCCTGGATTTACAAATCTGCATAAGGTTATAGAAACCTTTCAATTGAAAACTTGACCAAAGCTCACTTTGTTCAATGGGTTGGTTGAAATCACCCGCAATGACTACATCAGACTTAATGTTCGCAATCCTCTCAAAAACCCGAGCTACAAAATATCATTTAATGGCTATAATGCTGATGTGAACTATGGAAGAGGTAAATGGCAATGACCAACACGTCAAATTTTTCAATCCTAATCCATTGCTCAACAATTCTAGATGTCAAACTTAATCATGCGGTAAAACATCATGTCGATTTCTACAAGGAAATTTTGTCAAATCCCTACACCACTAGATTTTCCTCTGTGATTAAGTTCGGGTTCCTTTGTTATTCTTCTTTCTTCAACGGGATCACTGAGAATCAATGAATGTTTTTTGGTTTTATAAATGGCAACTTCACTTTTGTGTACCGCAATGGTAGCTGATGTTTCGCTAAGACACAAAATATCACATTTTAGCTTATAGTGTCTTTGATTTTCTATAAATGGCCGTTGGGTTTAAACACCGATAGTTATCTCCACCAGGTTTCCCCCTCCCGGCCCCGGATTTTTTGCTTCTCCAATACGTCTATGATCGGAATTGTACTGCAGGTTGACAAGATATCGACTAATGGCTGAGTGTTGACACACATTGCTGGTCAATCCAAGTACTATGGTAGATTTGTCTGATAGTACACCCTCATTGACTCTATGCAAAATGAGGCCAGAAGGCCCGGAACACTCGCAAAAGACATCAAGTAACGGTTCATTATCATCTTCCAGCTTTATTCTTCACTGGGCATATGCATACCAAAACAGTTGAACGGGTATGCTTCATTTCTGCACCACACACAAAAGTGGTGATGTTCCACATCTTTCTGGCACACATGGTCATTATTCATGAATGCAAACAAAAATGACAGCGAAACAGGCAAAACACGAGGGAATGCAAAGCAGCGACACGGCTGCACAAACAACCTCACAACGCTGGGTCATCCAATCTTGGTTGTTTTTTGAAAGGACTTTCCCCAGTTGGTGATTCCAAAAACATTTTCTTCATGTCTTGTGCTTGTTGTTGCATAGCTTGCTTCAAAGAATCTTGAAACGATACAGTTATTCCTTTCTGCAGTCCAATCAATTCTGATTTGAAAGATTCTCTCATATCAACAATTTCTTTTTGATGCTTTTGGAACTCTTGTTGAGTCTCACTCTGTAACAACTTCACATGTTGCATGGTATCATCCAATTTTTGTTCCAGTTTGTGAATCCTGGTTTCTTGTGATTTGAATCTGTCCTCAACCGGCCCTGTGACACTTCTTGCACCAACATTCGACGATGCTTGACTAGCCAAATGATTCGTTGGTTGCAAGGTTGCCCCATGCTGTGAACTCATCGCATTCGTTGGTTTGAAACTAGCCCAAGGATCATTTGCAGTAAATGGATCAAATCCCCTATCCTTTGTGGTCAATTTGGGTTTTGGCCCCGCCAAGCAAATCGGAGAATGCCCATTATTGGTTTTTTCCACTTCTTTAACAAGGATTGTGGTACCGTCAATGATAAGGAATTTATTGGGGCTTTGTTTTTCAGCTCCAACCAACCAGCTATTGCCTGATCTTTTGATGGGTTTGATGTTCCACTTTATCGCCTTACATGCTTCAGTGAGAACGTCAGGCAAAATACCAAAGGGCACGGGCTGCAATCGATACAATGCATTGATGGCCACAGGCTTCTCGAATGTTTTCCCCGGAAACAAAATTTTAAAACCATCAGGTGCATCAGAGGTAAGGAATCTCAACGCAAAGCCTTTCCTACCTTTGATATATCCTAGATGACTTTGAATCTCATTCGCTTTCTGCTCAATAGCAATTTTCGACAAATCAGTCCAGATGAGATGATACTTCGGGTCAAACAAACCACTTTCCGTTTTTGGTGTGATATAAATATTGCAAATGCCACTGGACTTAAGCAATTCTACCACATTGTCAGTTTTGATGGAAATATGTATCTGCACCGAATCAGCTTCTAGATTAGGTACTCTTTTTCCATCTTTCATGAAAGATCTACCCCACACAGAACTGATAGAATTGCGAATGGCTTCATCAGGTAGCTGTGCGAGCATGTATTTCGCAGGTGATTTGATCAAAGTTGCAAAACTTTCGGCTTCAAAGTCGGATGCATAGGCAGTGAGAGAACACGTTGTCATCGCAGCTTGTGGCCCCTCAACCTTGAAATGCCTATTCAAACTTACCTTTTTTCCTCCAAGTTGCAACAATGTACCACGTAAGATACACTCTTTTCCTTCATGATTGACTGCTGCAAAACATAATGGCGATGGTTGATACGTGCTTGCAATGTTACTAGTGGGATTTCCAAGAAAAATCACCCCAAGTTCATCTGCACTGGATTTAATTCCATTTTGAATCCATGGCAAAATCTTTTCTTCGGTGGTGAGAATGATTCCATGGGCACCCACTCTCAACTTGTCAATAGAGATAGTAGAGGTTTCAGTGCCATCCTCGTTGATGAAAATACCTTTTGGCAAAGTAAACTGATCAACAGAAATGGCCGAACTGTTCACAACCCCTTTTTTCTTCTTCTTGACTGCACGTTGAATCAATGTCGCCGACAGACTCTTTTTCTCTTTATCATTGAAGATAACAAAATCAGTCGATTGCGCAATTTGTTCAATTTGTTTCCAAGCGTGGATTTCACTCTGATTTTGCAAGGCCTGATGAACCTGGCTCAGACCTAGTTTTTCAATGATTTTTTGGACTTTTGATGCTACTGCATTAATTGGAAGGCCCTTATGAATCAAGATTTCCCCCAACTTTGCACTACATGCTCTTTGAATGTCTTCTTTACCCCCCCCTTGAAGTCCACGCAAGCAAACACGAATGCAAGAACCCGGAATGGATTCGATTGGCATCATGAAATCACAGACCCTAGAATTGACAGTGCAATAGCAACCTGACACTATATATTCCCAATTAGGTATGTTAACCTGCTCAAAAGCTTTTGAAACTAAATCAGCAATGGTTAAGCATCCTGTTGATGATACGGCTGCAAAACGTCTTCCAATGGGTAGATGAACTCAAAATTCAGGATGATGTACGGCTGTCTTTTGGCAACGTCTCCTGTTTTTTCCTGCTGTCTGGTTTGGCTCTTTTTCTCTTGTTTCATGTTTTTCTGGTGACTTTTCAGCATTGCTCTCTACTGAAGTGACATCTTCAGTTCCATCAAGTGGTTGATTTGGTGCGACATACACAAGATCTTTCGCTTCGCAATTTGCAACACACGGCAAGGGTGAATGCATGACATGGTTGGATGCCTTGGCAAAATTACAGTTCATCTCAAAGATAATCTGTTCAAATTGTGCATTGAACAACTCAATCTCAGTCATTCGATGAATGATCCCAAAGCTAAAATCAGCATTGCGATTGATCTTGCACTGTTTCATGTTTGGCAATTTGGTTGGCAGGAAATCCCAAAAAGAAACATCAGATTCCTTCTTCATTGGGGGTTTCCAACCAATAGGCTTCACATAACAATAGCAAGAAGTAACGGTTTCAACATGATCCCAATCAATCTCTTTTCTGCTAATTGGGTCCCAAAGAAATGATTCAGAAACACTCACTCCCAGGGATGCAGCAATTTCGAAAACTGATGTCCTGGTGTTAATGTTACTCCTTTTGACACAACGATTGCAACTGCCAAATTTGAACTCCAATGTTGATGTGGTTGTTGGTCCGGGGTGTGAAGCTTCTCCAACCCTCATTCCCAGTAATGGTGATTTTCTTGATTCATCCCAAACCATCAACGAATAGGCTTGAAATTCTCTTTGTTTTTTGGCAATCACAAAAATTTCACACGAACCATTACCCTTTAATCCCCACCATCCAACATTTGATTGATCATCATTCAATGGGGGGACCAAACGGATACAGGACAATTCACCTGTGGCAATGGTGCCAGCTCGCCAGCATGCTTCAGCAAAATTTTGCACTTTGACCCCCGTCCATACATGCACAACAATGCACAGACGATCATCTTGATATACCTGCACTGGGAAAAATACAGGCTCATCTGATACTCTGACACTCGAAATGCACGATTTCAACTGGCGGATGCATTCATTTGCGAATGGAACATCGATGAGAGAGATGTGTGCATGTACACGAAACTTCTCAGTGATGAAAATTTCTTCAGTGTCTTTGGATATCACTTGGTCAATAGATCGTGCACGGATGTGAGCTGGTTTCCAACTCACAAACACCTCTTCTGTTGTCAGTTCCAACAACGTCAACACATCAGCAACAGTGCATTGATGAGGCAATTCGATGGTTTTTGATTCATTCCACATGCGAATAACAATTGAACGTGGCATTGGTAAGGTCAGAGAGATCTCAATGTCCTTAATATCAAAAAACCTTGTGTTCAACCACAACCCAATCATTCCAAATGAAGATGCAACAATTTTCCATGTGAATACGTTTCTGTAAAGCAAAATGGAAAACATCTTCAAAGGATGGGATAGTCTTTGCACCTACACCAGCACACAAAGCATAGATACCTTTCATCGCATGCATTGTGCTGATCGCATTGCCTGTCAATCTCAGTGCATCACTTGGCAGTAATGGGAAATATGTTCTTTTGAAGATGATCATCGTCATTGCAATCTCAACAGGACTCCAAAAACGTGGACCAAACTTCCCAAGAACCAGATCGGCATAGATTCCCTTTCCCTGTGACTGCATTTCCGTACAAATGATATCTTCAGGCAACTCATGTTGTCTACCATAGGTGGCAGTTGTCGTAGACATCTGTTCATATCCATGCTTGATTCGTTTCTCAATGGTAAACCTGCATTTCATACTGAGTGGTGCAAAAGCAGGACTTCCATATATGCCTAACAAATGTTCATCTAAGGTCAAATCCTTTTCATGCTGTTCTGGCAATTTTGATGGCAAAATCTTGCAACTTTTCAATGTCGGTGCAAATGGCATGCTCCAGTCGAATGCTTTTTGTGGAATACGGCATCGTATATGCTTCTGCAAAATGACACAAATCCAACGTCTTCTTTTCGCAGCTGTGATTTCACCAATGCAAGAAACATTACTAAAAGCAATATAGTATCCTGCATCATCAATATAGGTGCGAATCCACGAAAAATGGAAATGTTCAATGATAGCATCAACATTCTCAAGAAGAATAAACTCCCAGTTGTTGACAATGCCAGCTCTAAGAATCTCAAGGATAGCCAAACCACCGTCTTGATAATCAAATCCTTTTCCCTTGGATCCACGGCTCCACGGAGGACACGGAAAAGATGCTGAAGCCCCTTTTGTTGGCACTTGAAGGTTCACCCGATTCAAGAAAACATAATCACAACCACCACAAATGACTAGTTTTTCATTAGGAGGCAGTGTGAAATGCTCAACTGATTCTTCTGAGATAAGTGTACCCCCAAAATTCTGACAATGGCATCTTGTGGCAGTAGAATCACGGTCAATGGCCCACAAATATCTGAATGGGATATCAAAATTCGTCGCCAAAAATTCTGCTGCATGTTGCCATCCGCCAAAGCCCCCACAGTAAAGGTCAGCGCAGGAAATCACTTCGTCGTATTGGTGATATTTCAGTTGCACAAAGCAAGACTCAGGTTGATGCGTGGCTAATGGAACGCTCCCATGCCAATCAAGATTCATATTGAAAGCACGATAGGCTCCATCTTCAGTGAACATGTTCCCAATGGCATTTCGAACGATGATTCTAGCATCAACTGAAAAATGCCCAGAAAGTCGCGAGTCCACCTTTATTCCAAACATCGATGTATCAGAATCTTGCGTAACCCGAATAGGATTTGCAAACCTGAAGTTTCCCATGCCACACCAATCTAATGCAGGATCATGAATACGCCCCAAATTCAAGATGGCATCACGGATCTTGAAAGTAGAGGGTGAACACATCTAGACACCCCACAATGTTACAAATGTCACGGCTCAGTTGGTCGGGGAAAAGACTAAATAGGGGCATCTAGTCATGATCACCCTCAGCAAGTCACCACTCCCAAGGTCTCGATCCCAAACTTGTATAATATTTCACCAACCTAGATTTCCCTGAAATAGGGGGATTTCCCTTCCCCAGCTACCTTTTGGGGTGAAAACTGGTGGGAGGTCGCTATAATTTGACCAGATTGATACCTTTTACAAACAGCTTGAGGAAAATCATCCAGAAGTTGGAAAGGCAAGGGGAAGCACAGAAAGCCACAGAAAGCATGATGTTACATTCAAAACCACCGGGAATTTCGATCATTTTTGGGCCCTAAGGATCGGAAGGACCCTCCAATGGAAGGGTGGAAGAACCTGAAAAGCAGGGGTGTTTGGTCCTCAAAATGACGCCACTTTGGAGGGTCCAATGATCCTGTTTTGGGGTGTATAAATCCATCATCAAAAACAGCAACCTGAAGTTTTTTTAGGTCGTTTTCAACATGAAACTTGTCATCTATTGATTTGAAAAGGACACCCACACATTCTTGGTTGGTGGTTGTTTCAACTAACCCATCTGAAAAAAATATGCGCACCGTCAAATTGGATCATGAAAACCCAATTTTCAGGCTGAAAAATAAAACAATATTTGAGTTGCCACCACCTGGATTCACCATGCAATACTGTTGATGGAAGAAATCCTGCACCAGTTGATATGGCAAATATCACATTATTTACAGGGTTTCATCAATGTTAGGTGGTGCAGGATTTCTTCCATCAACCGTATCTCCCAAATCAAAGTGGGGATATTTCAACGATGTCGGGCACATTATAAATTGGACGACAACTTTCGGTCTAGCGCGGACCACCAGATTTTGAAAGGATAGATGTCTGACCAAAACATGGTTTAGTTCTATCCGGAAGATTGGCTGGCGTTCCTGATTGAAACATGTTGACATTTGAATGTTTTGAGAGGTACTGTTGATGGAAGAAGTCCTGCACCAGTTGATATGGCAAAGATCCCATTATTTATATGGTTTTATACATCCCAGGTGCAGGATTTCTGAACCATCAACAGTAGTACATCACCTTGCCCATGCATGTATGGTATATTTACCTACATTTGGTTGATTTTTATGGGAAATGTACTTAAGGGAAATACACCTGTCCCAGGGACCGGGATGCTATGCTTTTTTTTTGCTGAAAATTGTGCCCAAAAGCCACAAACCATTCGCACCTGGATCTCAATGCCCAACAACTGCAAATGCGGTTGCCCTCGACACTTTTCAGCCTCCTTCAAACATGTGATTCACTCGATGGATCTGAAGGTTTGGGAATCTTGGATAATAGGCTATGTTTTCCATTTTTATATATCTGCTCCACCATGAAAAAGTCTTTACCTTCAAAACATAACACAATATAATATATTGAGAAAAACAGTTGAAAATCCCCAAAATCGATGAAGCCTGCTGGCAAGAGATGATCATCATTGTCTTACGTTCCAAGCCTTTGGTTGGTTTTTCGTTTCGGGTGGAGTTTCGGGGAGTGCGACCGTGACTTGCTGTGCCCTAAGAGTCCTTTTTTGGACCCTCCAATGGGACCGGGTGAGTTTGAACCTGTACAACAAGGGGTGTTTTGGTCCTCAAAATGGCAATTTTTGAGGGGTCAGGATTCTTAGGGTAAATAATTTCTTGCGACAATCAGTGTCACCTAATTTTAGTCTTCCTGACTTTCCTGAAACTCTCCAAATGTTCACAAGCCAACCATTTTTCTATCTGGTCGCTTCTATCCAATTGACCTAAATGTTCCTGAAATGACTTCGCCAAATACATGACGTTTATTTTTGGGTGCCCTGCCTAAATGGACAATGAAGATTAATACATCAAAAAAGGATTCCCTTCACGGAAAATGCATAGATTCTTCACCCACGGAAATGAACCAGGCTTTGGGCATGCCCCAATACAAATATATGTATATATGTATACCTGGCCTTGAACCCTCCAAAAAAAGGCCCTTTCCACTCAAAATAAGGTTCATTTGGGTTACAGGTATATATATATATATACTATATATTCAATATTTATATACCAGCACCTTCCTTTCGGGGTGCCAATTGAACCCCTAAGGGATGGTGAATTGACACCCGTTAAACGGAACCATTTGGAAATCTTTGGAAGGTCCAGGTATAATCATATATATATTATATTTATATGTATTTACTTGTACATGATCAATGATATTGCTCAAAAAACTACCCAACCAAAAAATAAAAATAACGCGTTGTTGCACACCTTTCTCCCACCCCCTCCTGCGCGATTTTGCGGGCGCCCTTGATATCAGCCAAACTCAAGCTCACACGGCACCTCTGGTAAAAACATGAGATGTTTTGGAATCAATGGAGTTTCCTGGTTCCCTCAAAAGGTGGGATCGGTAGCATTTTTCATCATCCAATTGGCTAGGACTAGAAGTGGTATGTTTCAGCGGTATTTTTGCTGCCAATTGGGTGATCTTTCGTCACCGATCCCACCTATTAAGGGGACCAGAAACAGCTATTGAAGGAAGGGCATTTCATATCCCATACCATCATCACTAAGCTCTTTTGACAACAAATGTGGCACTTTCACTATCCCATATCTCCAAGGGACTCCAATATTTACCCGAACATCTACCATACATCTATGCCATTCATGTACCCATAGCATACATTAGAATGATATATCTACCTATCTGAATGGTTGACCTTGACCTATCTGAATTAGTTAAATATGCCTCCCATGGTATGGGTATGGAAAACCCCCCAAAACTGGATGGATTTAATGCATGGATTTGATGGATTTGATAGATTTAATAGGTGTCATGGATGGATTCTGAGGCATGGATGGATGGGATGAATGGGAAGAGATCTTTTCTGTCTTTGCTATTGTTCACTTCACCAAATGCAATGTCTAAGTCTAAGTCTATATACTATATGATCTCTATATATATATATATATGTCTCAGAATTGATTGTAATGCAATTCATTATGTTTTCAATTCCAGGTCCTTGTTTTTGCAAATGGTTGCACATGACCCCCAGTTTAAGACCAGAGAACAGTGTCTTCTTGGGAAAAAAAACAACCTACAGCACAGTTTCCCTAAATATTGGAGATTTCATCTGTTCACTGGCATCCTGGGTGGGCCGGATATCATCCAATCTAGGCAAAACTTTCGGTCCCCAAGGCTCAAGATTGAGCACTTTTAGTGAGTTGCATTGGAAAAAACCGCCCAATCTAAAGGGGCTAAGCATGGCTAAGGGTATCAGGGCCGATTCCAAAGATTTGCCAAGTAATGTATATATTACACCCCTTGAAAATTAACATGGGAAAATCCCCCATGTTCCATAGGAAATACAATAAATACATCTTCATTCATGGTGGGCTTCTCATAAGTAATGTTAATTTTTTCGCAGGGGTGGGATACCACAAATGATGACTTGGAAGATGTATCCCCTATCGAATATGGCGTCATTTTGGGCATTATCATGGGTGTAAGCTCTTTGACAATCTTACTAGTAGCGTATATTCTCTGGGCATTTCTTTTCATAAGTCCTTAACCTGAATGAAGGGGATTTTGGGTACAAGGTGGGCCCCTACTAGTTATAAATGAAGTTATAACCCTTTTTCAGTGGCCTTATAAATGGGTTTTCCTGGGGTTATTTCACCCTACTTATGAGGTTGTTTCACCCTACTTATAACTGGTTTTTGGGCCCACCTTGTAGGATTCCCTCACTAAACTACCTTTTTTCGGGTGACCTCAGCGGAGGTCGTTATAAATTGCCCAGATATTATATGCCCTGAAACATCCCCCCACCATGAGGAATCACCATCACCATTTACCCTGTGGTATGCTAACATAGCTGGCTGGAACTCTCCCCAGTTTTCAATAGGAAATACATCGACGAAAAATCCGGGTGCATTTTCCAGCCAGCTACCCTCCAGGGAACTAACATATCCCCCAAAAATGGCATTTTGAAGATGATTTTCCTTTTCCTAAGGTGGGATATGTTAATTCCTTGGATGGTATGTTAGTTTACCAAATTTTGTAACCAACATCCCACAAGGCACAAATGATGGAGGGCTGCCAAGCGCCAATCGGCGAGGTCCAGCCTTCATGAAATACTGGTCATATGCGACGAATGGGACTAGAATATTTACCTACATGAATGGTATAAAATTATGGTAAATGTGGATAAATATTCCAGACTCATGGAGCATTTGGTTAATAGGGATCCTTATGTCATGGTCTATTTTACCCCCCCACATAACTGGGTAGTATAATCCCCTACACTAAACAACCAGGTGTTTTTTTTCATTGCTCATATGTTTTTCGGGTTGAAGAGTCAAGAGTTGGGCACACTTGTTTGTTCTTCTTCAGTCCAGATCTAAAAGTTGCAAATCATCAATGCTATTGCATGGTTTGCCATAATCACCTGAAACAACCCTAAAAAATAGGAGAATCCCTACATCACCAAGGGACAATACCTGTCAATCTTTAGGGTTGATTTTCCCATGTAACAAGGTTCTTATGGTGGACCCAGTATTTAAATGTGGATTCTTGATTCTTCATGATCATGGTAAGACCAAGAAAACGTAATAGCTCATCAAATTGACATTGCAGTGATGATTTCGGACTGCAACTCAGCCTGTACAAACCATCTATACACTTCTCGAAGTGGACCCGGCAATTCAGCAATTTCGGCCTTCAAAAACAACACAGCCTTCTTTTTCTCAAGTCGTTTTGGGATCGACTGCGGATCTGCTTCTTTGTTTTTAACAGTGATTCCCTACTTAAATCTACTTACGAGGTTCAGGGGTTTAAGCAAATTTGTGCGAAGATAGCAACTGTGGTTTCACTTATTCACCCTAAACATCCACGGCCAGGCCAACACTGAAAGACTAGAGGTGAGACCCTGATCTTCTTCCAGTTCCCTGTATATTTGGAAGCAAGCTCCTAGTAGCCAATATATCAGGTAACGATTGACCCCTGGTTCCAAATATGTAGGGAACTGGAAGATGAGGGATGAGGGTATAGTTGTTGGTGCCTTTCATCCATACTGAACCTCAGGTGTTCTGGATATATGGAGTCCAAGTTCCCAAGGATATTCTGGAAAGTACCCCGTTGCCTTACACATGAAGTCGAGTAAAAATGTTAGCCTTGTTTTCATAGTTTAATCCTTAAAACCCTTGGCATTTCTTCTATATCAATTTGAATTTGACGTACTAAGTACCCTTATCCAAAGGGATACTATCTATATACAGTAGACATTTTTACGATAGTCCTCAAAAAAAAAACGACATCTGGTGAGATCTTCTGAGATCCGGCGATTTTCAACCGTTCGGAGATTTCGTTCAGTTTTTTTGTTGACAAGGTAAGGAACTCGGTGAAAATCTGCAAGCTCTCCTGGTGGCTTGTCATGGTGAAAAGCTGAAAAAGGGCATCTTGCAAAATATCAACCCATGTAGATGTATCTCCTGTTTCAAAAGAAGCATTTCCATTTTTCTATGCTAAATGTACTAAAAGGTGCAAAAACAAACCAACATCGCCCAAGATTTAAAATGCCACATCCGCACTCCCCATGTATTTTCTTGCGCTATGGTCTCATATTCATACATACAAAAAATGGGATGCTCCCCAAAGTAACAGTGAAAAAATGTGAAGCTTCCTGACTTTCCGGGATTTCCCTACCAAACAAAAAATACAAGCTATCATCATCGTGGGAGCAACTTTTGAAGGACAATCTTGGTGTTTAACACGCACCCCTTTTATTCAAAATCAACTGGTTGCAATCGCGAGATTTTTTTTTTCACCAGTTATTTGTGAAGCCCAAAATTGGGTACAAGATTTGATACATAGTCCAAGGAAACTAACAAACCTGAGGCACAGCTTTTAAAAGAAATTGTCTCCATCTTATCCCATAGAATACTGCTTCGTTTAATTGGGGATCGTTGTAATGGCTTACAGTAATACATTTAAAACTACCTTATTGCTAGTTGGTGGTTGAACCAACCCATTTGAAAAATATGCGAGTCAAATTCGATCATTTCCCCAGGTGGGTGTGAAAACAAGAACTGTTTGAAATCACCACTTATAGTTATTATTATATACCTCAATCAACCGTGAACAGAACCCCCTCAAGAAGCAGCCTGTTTTTATTTGCAGCTCATGTCACGGTGAGGAGATATGATCCTGATTTCACATGCACTATATGATCCAAATGCACATATCAAATCCTAGAGGTAAATAACAACTCATCATTTCGTATCTCCAATTTTCCGTTGGGGGTCAAAACATACAAGGTGGGCTAAATGGAGGGACATGGGGCCCCTATAAGTAGGGTTATGACCCCAGTTATACATTTGGCCGTTTATAGTGGTTATAACCCCATCTATAACTGGTAGGGGCCCATCTTGTAGGAACATGAATCATGAAGTTTACTGCTTATAGATTCCCCTTACAGCACCTTGGGGGGGGTACGTCAGGGCAGGGTACGTTGAACACCCATGAACCTTGACCTTGACACCTTCTGAAATAATGATATCCACTTTACTTTCTGATGTTCGGTAAAAATTTTGGTCAAGTCCCAGCATCGATAACCCCAAACATCATCAAACGTCTACTTTTAAGTTTCCTTTCCATAGGATCCATGGGACTGGTATATTTAACTACTGATCTACCATAAGATTAACCATTCATGTAGGTAAATATACCAGTCCCATGGGATCCTATGGGCTTGTCGTGTTTCAACATGTCCTTGGCAGAGTGCAGTGCATCACGACCTTTGTCCATCTGCAACATCCACTTGGATAGGGCATGGCCTTGACAGAGGAGATCTAAAACTAACAGTTCGCACTTGAAAATAACCTCTTTCCAAGAATTTTCCAACATACCCCTGGAACATACCCCAGACCCCCAACCAACGGTTTATGAAGGAATTCCTTTCATTTGGGGGTTTATAGATTCCTGGGGTATGCTCCAAGGGTATGTTGGGGTGTTCTTAGACTCTTGGAAAAACGAGGTTCCTATTGGAAACCATCATTTATAGGGGCGAACTGTTAGTTTTGGGGATTGTATTCCTGGAATGACACATGAGTCACAGGAGCAATGAAAAATAAGTGGTTGTTTAGGGTATATGGGAGATTATACTACCCAGTTGTGATGGGATTGTAATAAAATTATTAAATCATGAAGATCTCTATTAAGCAATCAAAGCGAAACCCTGGTTTCACCAATTTTTAGATTGGTAGGTACCATCTGTGGCGGATAACTTTCCGAAAATGTATAGGGGACAATCTGCAAAACCGCTGGGGTCTTTCTCAACTCCTGACATTGGCGATAAACTCTCATCCCACCTTGAAAACGACAAAAATCCTTATCTAGTTGGTGGTTGAACCAACCTATTTCAAAAATATTAGTCAAATTGGATCATTTCCTCAATTTTGCGGGGTGAAAATAAAACAAATATGAACGAAACCACCCACCCAGTTATAGTTGATGGGTTAAAAAAAAAACCTACGGAATTGAGTGAATGAGTCTATCCCCTACCATGACAGGAAACAACGGTAAAGGCACCTATTTAGCTGACATCTTTCATGTCACTATTTTAAAGGCTCTGCCCGATGCCTCTAATACATCTTGGTCGTGGGTATTCACGGCAAAATGGCTATATGTTGGTAGAAAGGCATATGAAGAATTTACCTGGAAACAAACATTTGCCATTATGTTCATTGCAAATGATGGTTTAAAAAAAACATGTTTCCATGTCCAATATTAGAGGACAAGCAGATTTGAGACTCTGTGACTCCATATCCCAAACACTCCATGGGACTATTTACATACATTTACCATGAACAATAGCCAAAGTGTATAGGTAAATAATACCATACATTCTGGGCAATTTATTGTAAATTAAGGCCATGTTGGGTAGGATTCCCTTACTAAACAACATCGAAACTACCTTTTGAGGTGACCAACCGGCGGTTTGGTATACATTGAGTGTCTGGGTTTTTTTGAAAGAATCTACCAGGTCCAAGTAACATTGCACTGCAAGCTCTCGCTTCCATCCTAATCGACGATACTGCTCAACTGCCTGCCTTAGTTCGGAACAACGTCCGGTCAGTCGGTGGCGCCTCCTATTCCATGGGAAATCCTGGTTGATTACCGGGACCCTGAAACGAACAGCCAGGAAACGCACCTGAAAATAGGCCGGCCTAAACGCCCCACAATGGAAACTACCATATTCCAACCATCCATTTTCAGGTGCTTTGGCTGTTAGTTTCAGGAAGGGTATGTAATTTCATGATATTTGATGGGTTGTATCATCATTCCAAATTACCCGAGGCGAGCATGTAAGTATATACAATACCACCGCCAATATTGGAAATATGATAAAATGTTACCCGACCAACCAGCCGTTTGGGTCGCCATGATTTTCGGAGAAATCTTCACCGGTGCGATCCATCATCCATGCCATGTGAAGTTTGCGTTTCTCAAAAAATCAAGACTCTGTTGATACAAGGTGGGCCCCTACCAATCTTCTAACCCCTACAGTATATATCTACATATATATATATCAACATGGCCGAAAATAAACTGGGCAACTGGGAGTTACCACCCTGCTTATAGGGTTTTTTAAAGTTATAAACGCCTTATAAATGCAAAAAACTCGAGTTACGAGTTGTTTCACCATACTAATTTGGGGAGTTAAAACTTATACCACCATTCAAAACGTGTTGAAACTACCATCTTCCAGGGTTTGCCATAATCACCTGAAACAACCCTAAAAAATGGGAGAAACCCTACATCACCACGGGACAATACCTGTCAATCTTTAGGGTTGATTTTCCCACGTAACAAGGTCCTTATGGTGGACCCCGAAACTACCATCTTCTAAGTCCAAGAAACTGATGATATCGAAGACCTTGTTCAAAACATTCTTTGGAACTGGGACCAAAACTAATAGCAACAGCACCTGGGAATCTCACAGGTCAAAATTCTCAAGGTGATTTGAGGATTGAACAGGATTTTTTGGTTGGAAAAAAACAGGCAAAAGTAATATCACCAAGCAACCAACTGGAAAATCTTTGCGATTCTAGTATCCATCAACATGACCAACATTGCACAAGCAATATAACAATGCAAAGGAACCGTAGCAGGACAAAACATGGAAACATCCTCCAAAGCAAACTCCAAACTATGTTGTGTACAAGGACGCTTTTCTGCATGCACCATCTCAAGCAAGGCGGCTTAGGCCGAACTCGCTGGCAAAAGATGCACACAATCAACTGCAGTCCCGGTTCTCCCCAGAATGGAAGTTGATTCTATGGCAGGAGTTGTTGAACCTTCCAGAGACACACACGGCTACTGACCACAAGGGGACTTCACCGTTTCCAAAGGAAGGACGTTCAAAGGCTCCCGCAAACAACAAGGCAATGGCATATCATGGCCTTCAAAACATAAAGGACAAACATGCACAACGAACTGTTCAAACAAAACAATTTCCTTCTAAGGTAATCAACGTAACATACAAGAAAAATCTCACATATGCAAAAGAACTGATCGACATAAAAGACTTCAACACACGTCATATCACACCAGCAGCAGCATCAGAACTGGTAATGAACAGTGCCTTTGATTTCAGCCAGCTACATTACGTCTTACGCTTAGCAACCACTGCCCCAGTCAAACCAAAAGGATTCCTGATGACCCCAAGCCCACTGACCATAACGGCCAATACACCCAGAGCACATCAGTTAACACATTTCGGTGATCTGTGGCTGGCCCCAAGCTTCAGAAAATGGATTAAAGATTGCTGTCATCCTTGATGGCACTATGTTGCATACATTTGACAAGCAAGCCACTGAAAAACAACCTCTTTGCCATACGAACACGACCAAGAAGCACAGACAAAAACAATGCTAAGGGACAGCAGCAGGACAAAACATGGAAACATCCTCCAAACCAAACTCTAAACTGTGTTGTGTACAAGGACGCTTTTCTGCATGCACCATCTCAAGCAAGGCGGCTTAGGCCGAACTCGCTGGTAAAAGATGCACACAATCAACTGCAGTCCCGGTTCTCCCCAGAATGGAAGTTGATTCTATGGCAGGAGTTGTTGAACCTTCCAGAGACACACACGGCTACTGACCACAAGGGGACTTCACCGTTTCCAAAGGAAGGACGTTCAAAGGCTCCCGCAAACAACAAGGCAATGGCATATCCTGGCGTTAAATGACATCAAGCACAAACATGCACAAGCGGAAAATCTTATGAAAAATCAAGGAAGGTCTGCATATTGCAGGGTTAACATTGTACAAGCATTACAAGCACAAGCAAAAGCAATTCCACGTCCAACACATGCAACGATTTGTTCAACATAAAACGATTTCATAACACATCATAATTATCACAACATCAGGATGCTGTCAATTAGACTCAAGTATCAAAACTGGTAGTAAACAGTGCCTTTGGTTTCAGCCAGCTACATTACGTCTTACGCTTAGCAACCACTGCCCCAGTCAAACCAAAAGGATTCCTGATGACCCCAAGCCCACTGACCATAACGGCCAATACACCCAGAGCACACCAGTAAACACATTTCGGTGATCTGTGGCTGGCCCTAAGCTTCAGAAAATGGATTAAAGATTGCTGTCATCCTGGATGGCACTATGTTGTATGCATTGGCAAGCAAGCCACTGAAAAACACACTCTTTGCGATTCTAGTATCCATCAACGACCAACATGCACAAGCAATATAACAATGCTAAGGTTTCCACAAAAGGACAAGACATTGCAGCATTCTCCAAAACAAACTCCAAACTGTGTTGTGTACAAGGACGCTTTTCTGCATGCACCATCTCAAGCAAGGCGGCTTAGGCCGAACTCGCTGGCAAAAGATGCACACAATCAACTGCAGTCCCGGTTCTCCCCAGAATAGAAGTTGATTCTATGGCAGGAGTTGTTGAACCTTCCAGAGACACACACGGCTACTGACCACAAGGGGACTTCACCGTTTCCAAAGGAAGGACGTTCAAAGGCTCCCGCAAACAACACGGCAATGGCGTATCATGGCCTTCAAGACATAAAGGGCAAACATGCACAACAAACTGTTCAAACAAAACAAATTCCTTCTAAGGTAATCAACGTAACACACAAGAAAAAATCTCACATATGCCAAAGAACTGATCAACATAAAAGACTTCAACACACGTCATATCACACCAGCAGCAGCATCAGAACTGGTAATGAACAGTGCCTTTGATTTCAGCCAGCTACATTACGTCTTTCGCTTAGCAACCATTGCCCCAGTCAAACCAAAAGGATTCCTGATGACTTCAAGCCCACTGACCATAACGGCCAATACACCCAGAGCACACCAGTAAACACATTTCGGTGATCTGTGGCTGGCCCTAAGCTTCAGAAAATGGATTAAAGATTGCTGTCATCCTGGATGGCACTATGTTGCATATATTTACCAAGCAAGCCACTCAAAAACAAACTCTTTCTGAGTCTAGTATCCATGAACACGACCAACAAGCACACACAACATAACAATGCTAAAGGACCACAGAAGGAAAAAGAAACAAAAGGCAACATTCTGAAAAGCAAACTCCAAACTCTGTTGTGTACAAGGACGCTTTTCTGCATGCACCATCTCAAGCAAGGCGGCTTAGGCCGAACTCGCTGGCAAAAGATGCACACAATCAACTGCAGTCCCGGTTCTCCCCAGAATGGAAGTTGATTCTATGGCAGGAGTTATTGAACCTTCCAGAGACACACACGGCTACTGACCACAAGGGGACTTCACCGTTTCCAAAGGAAGGACGTTCAAAGGCTCCCGCAAACAACAAGGCAATGGCATATCCTGGCGTTAAATGACATCAAGCACAAACATGCACAAGCGGAAAATCTTATGAAAAGTGAAGGAAGGTCTTCATATTGCAGGGTTAACATTCTGTACAAGTATTAAAAGCACAAGCAAAAGCAATTCCATGTCCAACACATGCAAAGACTTGTTCAACATGAAAAGATTTCAAAACACATCATATCACAACGTGAGGATGTTGTCAATTAGACTCAAGTATCAAAACTGGTAATAAACAGTGCCTTTGGTTTCAGCCAGCTACATTACGTCTTACGCTTAGCAACCATTGCCCCAGTCAAACCAAAAGGATTCCTGATGACCCCAAGCCCACTGACCATAACGGCCAATACACCCAGAGCACACCAGTAAACACATTTCGGTGATCTGTGGCTGGCCCTAAGCTTCAGAAAATGGATTAAAGATTGCTGTCATCCTGGATGGCACTATGTTGCATACATTTGCCAAGCAAGCCACTGAAAAACAAACTCTTTGTGATTCTAGTATCCGTGAACACGACCAACAAGCACACACAACATAACAATGCTAAGGGACCACAGAAGGAAAAAGAAACAAAAGGCAACATTCTGAAAAGCAAACTCCAAACTCTGTTGTGTACAAGGACGCTTTTCTGCATGCACCATCTCAAGCAAGGCGGCTTAGGCCGAACTCGCTGGCAAAAGATGCACACAATCAACTGCAGTCCCGGTTCTCCCCAGAATGGAAGTTGATTCTATGGCAGGAGTTGTTGAACCTTCCAGAGACACACACGGCTACTGACCACAAGGGGACCTCACCGTTTCCAAAGGAAGGACGTTCAAAGGCTCCCGCAAACAACAAGGCAATGGCAGATCATGGTCTTCAAGACATAAAGGACAAGCATTCACAAGCGGAAAATCTTATGAAAAGTGAAGGAAGGTCTTCATATTGCAGGGTTAACATTCTGTACAAGTATTAAAAGCACAAGCAAAAGCAATTCCACGTCCAACACATGCAAAGAATCGTTCAACATGAAAAGATTTCAAAACACATCATATCACAACGTGAGGATGTTGTCAATTAGACTCAAGTATCAAAACTGGTAATAAAGAGTGCCTTTGGTTTCAGCCAGCCACATTACGTCTTACGCTTAGCAACCATTGCCCCAGTCAAACCAAAAGGATTCCTGATGACTTCAAGCCCACTGACCATAACGGCCAATACACCCAGAGCACACCAGTAAACACATTTCGGTGATCTGTGGCTGGCCCTAAGCTTCAGAAAATGGATTAAAGATTGCTGTCATCCTGGATGGCACTATGTTGCATACATTTGCCAAGCAAGCCACTGAAAAACAAACTCTTTGTGATTCTAGTATCCGTGAACACGACCAACAAGCACACACAACATAACAATGCCAAGAGACCACAGAAAGACAACACATAGCAACATTCTCCAAAGCAAACTCCAAACTATGTTGTGTACAAGGACGCTTTTCTGCATGCACCATCTCAAGCAAGGCGGCTTAGGCCGAACTCGCTGGCAAAAGATGCACACAATCAACTGCAGTCCCGGTTCTCCCCAGAATAGAAGTTGATTCTATGGCAGGAGTTGTTGAACCTTCCAGAGACACACACGGCTACTGACCACAAGGGGACTTCACCGTTTCCAAAGGAAGGACGTTCAAAGCCTCCCGCAAACAACAAGGCAATGGCATATCATGGCCTTCAAGACATAAAGGACAAACATGCACAACAAACTGTTCAAACAAAACAAATTCCTTGTAAGGTAATCAACGTAACACACAAGAAAAAATCTCACATATGCCAAAGAACTGATCAACATAAAAGACTTCAACACACGTCATATCACACCAGCAGCAGCATCAGAACTGGTAATGAACAGTGCCTTTGATTTCAGCCAGCTACATTACGTCTTTCGCTTAGCAACCACTGCCCCAGTCAAACCAAAAGGATTCCTGATGACCCCAAGCCCACTGACCATAACGGCCAATACACCCAGAGCACACCAGTAAACACATTTCGGTGATCTGTGGCTGGCCCTAAGCTTCAGAAAATGGATTAAAGATTGCTGTCATCCTTGATGGCACTATGTTGCATATATTTACCAAGCAAGCCACTCAAAAACAAACTCTTTGTGATTCTAGTATCCGTGAACACGACCAACAAGCACACACAACATAACAATGCTAAGGGACCACAGAAGGAAAAAGAAACAAAAGGCAACATTCTGAAAAGCAAACTCCAAACTTTGTTGTGTACAAGGACGCTTTTCTGCATGCACCATCTCAAGCAAGGCGGCTTAGGCCGAACTCGCTGGCAAAAGATGCACACAATCAACTGCAGTCCCGGTTCTCCCCAGAATGGAAGTTGATTCTATGGCAGGAGTTGTTGAACCTTCCAGAGACACACACGGCTACTGACCACAAGGGGACTTCACCGTTTCCAAAGGAAGGACGTTCAAAGCCTCCCGCAAACAACATGGCAATGGCGTATCATGGCCTTCAAGACATGAAGGACAAACATGCACAACGAACTGTTCAAACAAAACACTTTCCTTGTAGGGTAATCAACGTAACACACAAGAAAAAATCTCACATATGCCAAAGAACTGATCAACATAAAAGACTTCAACACACGTCATATCACACCAGCAGCAGCATCAGAACTGGTAATGAACAGTGCCTTTGATTTCAGCCAGCTACATTACGTCTTTCGCTTAGCAACCACTGCCCCAGTCAAACCAAAAGGATTCCTGATGACCCCAAGCCCACTGACCATAACGGCCAATACACCCAGAGCACACCAGTAAACACATTTCGGTGATCTGTGGCTGGCCCTAAGCTTCAGAAAATGGATTAAAGATTGCTGTCATCCTGGATGGCACTATGTTGCATATATTTACCAAGCAAGCCACTCAAAAACAAACTCTTTCTGAGTCTAGTATCCATGAACACGACCAACAAGCACACACAACATAACAATGCTAAAGGACCACAGAAGGAAAAAGAAACAAAAGGCAACATTCTGAAAAGCAAACTCCAAACTCTGTTGTGTACAAGGACGCTTTTCTGCATGCACCATCTCAAGCAAGGCGGCTTAGGCCGAACTCGCTGGCAAAAGATGCACACAATCAACTGCAGTCCCGGTTCTCCCCAGAATGGAAGTTGATTCTATGGCAGGAGTTATTGAACCTTCCAGAGACACACACGGCTACTGACCACAAGGGGACTTCACCGTTTCCAAAGGAAGGACGTTCAAAGGCTCCCGCAAACAACAAGGCAATGGCAGATCATGGTCTTCAAGACATAAAGGACAAGCATTCACAAGCGGAAAATCTTATGAAAAGTGAAGGAAGGTCTTCATATTGCAGGGTTAACATTCTGTACAAGTATTAAAAGCACAAGCAAAAGCAATTCCACGTCCAACACATGCAAAGAATCGTTCAACATGAAAAGATTTCAAAACACATCATATCACAACGTGAGGATGTTGTCAATTAGACTCAAGTATCAAAACTGGTAATAAAGAGTGCCTTTGGTTTCAGCCAGCCACATTACGTCTTACGCTTAGCAACCATTGCCCCAGTCAAACCAAAAGGATTCCTGATGACTTCAAGCCCACTGACCATAACGGCCAATACACCCAGAGCACACCAGTAAACACATTTCGGTGATCTGTGGCTGGCCCTAAGCTTCAGAAAATGGATTAAAGATTGCTGTCATCCTGGGTGGCACTATGTTGCATACATTTGCGAAGCAAGCCACTGAAAAACAAACTCTTTGTGATTCTAGTATCCGTGAACACGACCAACAAGCACACACAACATAACAATGCTAAGGGACCACAGAAGGAAAAAGAAACAAAAGGCAACATTCTGAAAAGCAAACTCCAAACTTTGTTGTGTACAAGGACGCTTTTCTGCATGCACCATCTCAAGCAAGGCGGCTTAGGCCGAACTCGCTGGCAAAAGATGCACACAATCAACTGCAGTCCCGGTTCTCCCCAGAATGGAAGTTGATTCTATGGCAGGAGTTGTTGAACCTTCCAGAGACACACACGGCTACTGACCACAAGGGGACTTCACCGTTTCCAAAGGAAGGACGTTCAAAGGCTCCCGCAAACAACAAGGCAATGGCAGATCACCAGGTATCAAGACATCTAGCACAAACATGCACAACGCAAACAAAACAAATTCCTTGTCTTACAAGGTCATCAACGTACAAGAGATAGAAGAAACAAATTCACATATGCCAAAGATGAAGAGATTTCAAAACACATCCTACCACAACAGCAGCATGGTATCAAGTAGAGTCAAGTATCACCACTGGTAATAGACAGTGCCTTTGATTTCACCCAGTTACCTTACGTCTTAGGCTTAGCAACCACTGCCAATAGCTACTAAGCATGCTGAGCATCACTGAAGATATAGCAGAGTAAAACAACTTCCCAAGTCGACTGCATATTCTGGATCTACCCTCCACCCAGGATGCTGGTTCGTCACCAACATTACGAAACATTTTGAGGTTCTGGAGTCTGGAATCCCAATAAACCCTTACTTGCCACTGGAATTCCTGGTTGGACAGTATATATACCCACCTGTTATACAACTTGTTTTCTCCAATTCCATTCCTTACAACCTAATTATACATGTTCTTCCCTTTGAAAATTCCTTTATGGCTCCAACAAAAAAAAACACAGCAACTTTCATCCCCGCCATAGGCACAGGCATTCAAAGCCCGTGGGAGCTCTGAAGACTTCAACTCTTCAAAGAGTTGCTTGCTTTGTTGCGCAAAGCGCAAGGCCTGGAATCAAAATTCCGTCCCTTCATGATTTTTCGGTCCCGTTTCAGATTTGTTCCGACTCAAGCTTTTTTTTTTAAACGTCGGGGTCGTTGTTTGCTTAACAGAGGAGGTCCCTTCATCCGTCAGATCCATCAAGAAGGAGTTGCACCTTTTACTTGATCAGGGTCCAAAAGTCATCAAAAGTCTACATTGGTTTTCCATCGATTTTTGTTTTGAACTGGAAGGATTTCACAAAGTATCAACCTGATTATGTATACCTGGAACCTATTTGTCCTCTATTTTTGGGCTTGAACCCTCCAAAAGAAGGCACTTTCCAATCAAAACAATGGTCATTTTGGGCTCCAGGTACTTATATATATTTATAAATTACGTCTTAATCAATACCATTCTGGAAAAACTGGCACAGCCTTGTCTTTAGGAGCTTGCAAGCCCCTTGTGGCACTTACAGGAAGCCAACCCCAACCCACCAGGTCACCATGGTCGCACCAGAAAAGGGGGCGCCTCTATGGGATCATTCTGTGCCAATGAAGTGCTGGACAAGACCAAGTTGGCCTCTGCCTGCTGTTTCAGATGGGTTTTGTGTCGCTGGGTTTCCGTAGACGAGTGGTGCTCCAAATTACTAAGGCAGGGGACTTACAACTATATAAGCATATGGTTATTTATAACCACTTGAGAAATCGGAGTATCCTACAAGGTAAGTCTCAACTACTCTTCAAAAATTGGCGGGAAAAAAATGGCGAACAAATCACTTTGTGTTCGAACACTTCATCCACTGTTTTCGATGCCTCACGGAAAGAAGCAATGATCCGAATTCATTCTCAAAACAAAAAAGCAACCTCTCAATGTTTCCCAAGAAGTAGCTGACTTCAGTAGCAAAGCCGATACAAGAAGCTGGTCTATTGGATGAGTGCTTAAAAACATGCCTATATCTGGTCAGTGTTCAAATGATGGAAAACACATCTATATGAATATACTACGTACAACTACAAGCCAAACTCTTGAAACTTTCCCACTCCCATCATTGAGGAACAAACAAAACACTATGTCTTTCTTTTTCAACTTCCACTCTTGGTCCACAAAAAAAAGTCGTCATCATCATCATCATCATCAAAAACACCATCCTCTTCCATCATCTCCCCCTTTGCCAACCTCCCAGCACTTCTCTTCAAGATCTTGGAATGTTCCAAGAGCTTTCTCAACAGACTGACGCGCCTCAAGTCGGTTGTCCCCCCAAAAAAATTGGATCCTAAAAAATCTTGAAAGGTTAAAAAAGGTCCAGAACTCGCCACAACAAATAAACATGTCTGGGTTTCAGAGGGTTCAAAATCCAGATCCCAATAAACTTCACAATGCGTCCAAGTCATGTTCAAGGCAAAAAAAACAATAAGATGCTATGTCCCGTATATATATATACATACATATTTTTGTACGATAAGCTTTCCAAACCATTTTGGGGGTGTTGCAAAGGTTGATTCTTTGTTTTGGGGGGGACTCTATCTGCAAGGATTCGAATCAAACTATATCAAACTGATGCAAGTGTTTTTCAGGGATTTCCAGGTTCCAAATGCTTAAGGATTGGATCAATTAGGGTCGGGGATGGTCGGGGCGGTTGTTCCTCCATGATGTTTCTGAGATGATTTACACCGCCAAAAACTAACATGGTTCACCTGAAAATTAAGCCCTGGAAGAGGAGATTTCCAATTAAAAACCCATCATTTTCAGGTTCCATCTTAGTTTTCCGGGGGGGTATATGTCGACTTATCATTGCAACTCACCAAATAAATCCTACGTTCTTGAAAAAAGACATCGATGATCCATCGAATTCGCAAAAATGCCAAAATGCAAGTGGCCTTGTAACCACCATACAGACCTGGTGGTTTAGTCACTCATATACATCCCTCATACCCAGATGCTCAATATATGGAATATGTTTCTACATTTGGCGATTCTTATGGAAAATGTAGGTAAATATACCATACATTAAGTGTGTGGGATATCCTTTTTGCCACTGGCCTCAAGAATGATCCAAGTAATACCCCTTCAGTACTGGGCCCCCGAAAACATGTTGGATACATCGATGCAAGTTCCCGGTAAATGAAAAGCCGATGAAACAACTGGGGTGATGAACGTAGGGTTTACTGGGGTTGTATCTCAGTTACAACTAGGGGGGCCCCTACTGATTTCGATGAATATGCAACTCCTTGGAAGTCGACATGTTCTGAGACTAATGACTTAGTACATCTGGGTCTGTCAGTAAATTCACCAATTTCAATGCTGAATGTTTGGACAATTATACAACATAAGTTGGTGGGCTGTGGTGATTGATATATTTGATATGCTATTGAATTGCCATCCACAAGCTGTGCAAACTGGAGAAACCAGGCAGAAACCAAATAGGTCAGATTTCAGATTCATTCGAAGCCGCAGAGAGGAGACCCCATGGACAAATAGTTGACAAATCACTTTGGTGCAACCACAGACTTATTGTTCCCAAAAACTATCACATGAACAAAACGAAAACCCAAACAAAATCAAATCAACTGCTAGAATTTAAAGGACGTGACATTACTATATACCGTGTTATGTTTCTGGACAAAGAATAAATTACCCTTTAGATCCTCAAAATCAACTTTTACTCTGAAACTAACAGCAAAAGCGCCTCAAAATGGACGGTTGCAAAAAACCGATCCTTTCAATTTTGGCCTATTTTCATGGGCAAACTGGCTGTTAGGTTCAGAGAAGGTAGATATTTGATCGGTTTTATCGGGCTCAACCTACCAACCATCAACAACTCTGCGATCCACAAGGCTTTTGCTCACTCAAACTTAACAGTGAGGTTTACCCCTTGAAAATTGGCTGGGCGTTCTTGAAAGGAACACATCATCTTCCAAGCATCCAAGGAAAATAACCCCTGAAAACTAACATGACATTGGAAAATCCCCATCTTCAATAGGAAATGCATCTTCAACTGGTGGATTTTCCAGTGTCATGTTAGTTTTTTTGGGAGTATAACCCCTGAAAATGCATGCTTGGAAGATTCTGTTTCTTTTTTGGGGGGCCCAGGATTGTTTTCAGAAACTTTGGCTACTAGTTTCCTTTTGAGGCTTCTTCAAAAAAAAACTACATTTTGGTCGGCCATTGTCACCTGGAACCTGATGGCCGGCAGTTATGTTTGGATGATTTTCACCAAACTTCTGGCCTTTTTTTCCATCGGAAATGGCTGATTTTTTTCAACCGGAAACAAAACTGCTTGTTCTTTGCAGGTTCCAGGCGAATTTTTCAGATCCAATTATATCCACCAATATCTATGAATATCCAATCATATCCACCAATATCCACCAATATCCGACAATATCCGACAATATCCACTAGTATTTGTTGATATCTATACCTTCATAATATCCAAATAATTTTTCATATAGAATTTGTTTGTATTTCCATTCACTTCAATGTCACTTCTAACAGTTAAACCCTTATAAATGGAGTTATAAATGGCCGCAAACAAATGGGTAACTGGAGTTAAACCCCTATAGAAACTGAGGAATTTCAACTGGTGTTTTTGACTCAGCCATCAACAGTACCATCATTCTAAGACTCCTAAGAGGATGTTTAAAACCACCAAAGGAGTAAGACTCTAAGAACCATTTGGATGCTTAAAACCACCAAATGATGTGAAAACAGAGGGGTGTTGAAAAACAGTACCATCATTCAATTAAGACTCTAAGAATCCTATAATTGGATGTATCCACCTCCCCTTGTTTTCTAGTTGGTGGTTTCAACCCAATTTGAAAAACATTAGTCAAATTGGATCATTTCCCCAGGTAGGGATGAAAATGAAAAATATGTGAAACCACCACCTAGACTTGTTTTTGTTCCCACCTTCAACCACCACCTTTCCGAATCTGCACCTCCAAGCGTTTCTTATTCCCTCTCCGCGTCTCTGGCAACCTGCGCAAAATTGCAGGAGGGTGAGGACTCTGCATTTGTGCTGGGGGTCTAAACTCGGTATATTGGAGATGGTCATCCCACCTTTAAAAAAAGGGGGAATCCTTATAATGTGTATATATGGTATGTAAACCCCTACTATTGGGGTGATAACTATCCACTATTAAATGAAAATAATGGGAGTTTAGACCCCAGCACATTTGATGGATTCATACATTTTTTTGTTTTGTGGTTTCAACATTTGATGGGGCACTTCCTATTTTTTCAATTGGGTCACAACTAATTCATGGTTGCAACCCAGTTGAAAAATACTGGTCAAAGTGGCTTCATCTTCCACAATTTTAGGGGTGAAAAAACAGTTTGAACCCCGCCATCTTGATTCAATATTACAGGCCTTACAATGAATCTGGTCAAATTATAATATTTCACCAACCTAGGTTTCACTGAAATAAGGGGATTTCCCATACTAAACCACCATTTGGGGTGAGGTCGTGTGAGGTCGCTATAATTTGACCATAATGAATGTCCCTTTTCGGGGCGCTTTGCTTTACATGCGCTATCACGGAGAAATTCCTGAATTTTTGTGGAGTGGGTTCATATGCTGGGATGCTCCCAGCAAACCAGTAACAGTCAGCAGCAGGATTGCTACATTTTTGGTAAGGGATCCCTTTTAACCCTTCAATTTTACACTGTTACTGGGTGGGGTGTAGATCCAAGAAACATGGAAAATGGAAAGAATCCAATATATAAAATTCGAATCCGATGTTTCAAACAATAATCAAAGCAGTACCAGGTTTTGTAGGTTCCAGGTGTATATACATAACATGTATACATAATACTAATACTTGGAGGATCACCCCAGGACTTGCAAGTGGTTAATAACCATGGTTAAGAAGTCCCCTGATCGGGGCAGCGTCCCCCTTCCAAACGGCCTAAAACAATGGCCTGTATAAATTGCTTATATAATGATATATAATGGGGGTTCCTAACTACTTGCTAACAGCCATGATCCTCCAACTATACCCATGGTTCGTTCTCCCGTTTCCCTACTTTCCGGTTTCCGGTTTCCCACCTCCGACTTTCTAAGAGCATCTCAACGGCTGAAAGCACCATGATGGCCTCGCAAAAAACTCCACGAAGGTCAGTATCCCTTTCGGATCCGGGAGAATTTGGCGAACCAAAAATGTTGGGAGCTACACTCCCCCTGAAAACTAACGTGGCACCTGAAAATAGGCCATCCCAAAAGGAAGCTTACATCTTCAACCTTCAGGTGCGTCGGGGAATGCTGTTTTTCATTTGGCCAAATCGCCAAATCATCAGATTATGTAAACATGGCAATAGTCAAACCAACCCCTTGCTTCTATAATATATATGCATATATATTATATATCCCTGCCCCAAAAAAAACAGTACTAAAAGCTGCAAATAGAAAAGAGACCCTGGTGACCTGGTGGTTTATGATCTTGATACACATGGCCTTATCCCTCCAGCGTTGTGAGACATGGAGCCTTTTGATTCCCATCATGAAGAGGGTTAACATCTGTGATACAGGTATCCAAGATCATTTAAGTGTCAATGTTCAAAAATTATGAGATTTTGCATTGTTTTGTGACCTTTTTGGGTTGGTTAAGTGACCCTTTCAAAGGTATTCAAAGGTTAGGTGTAAGTGACCTCCAACTAGGGGATGAAAAGGTCGCTTTGAATCACCTGTTATCTTTCCCATTGGACTCCCATAGCTTTGTTTGACTCTGGTTGATTTTTGTGGTAAATGTAGGTAGATATACAATACACGGATCCTATGGGCTATGCTAAGCTTCCTTCACTGGATGTCTTCAATGTGTCAAAACCCCCATGTTTTGTTAGCAAAAAAAAGGTCGAAATAATCCAACACAAAAAAAACATCAATTCTCATCCCTTAAGAATCATTGAACCCTCCAATGGAAGGGTTTGAAAATGTGAAGCAAAGGGGTGCATAGATCTTCAAAATGGCCACAAAGACTTTTGATCACGTTTGAAGGGCCAGAATTCTTTCGGATTTTTTTCTTTACCCATAGCATCCATGTAGGGTATATTTCCCTACATTTACCATGAACATCTACCAAATTGGTAAATATACCACACATATTATGCATCCTATGGGTTATAATATATCACGGCCACGGAAATTCACGGAAGATCTCCCCACCATCCTTCCCCAACCATCTCCACTGATCCACGCCCGCCTCTCCCCGAAGATCATTCTGACTTCGGAGCTCCGGCAATTCGTCGCGGCACAGCTTTTCGGCCTTTTGAAAAAACTGAAGACAGAAACCCGAAACAAAAGACACGATGAAGCCAACAACAACTACTGCTACTACTGCTGCTGCTGCTGCTCCTACTACTCCTACTACTCCTACTACTACTACTACTACTACTACTACTACTACTACTACTACTACTACTACCACTACTACTACTACTACTACTACTACTACCACTACTACTAGAACGATGACAACGACAAACCCGTTGTTAAGCCCATGTTTTTTGGTGTTTTCCGGTCGAAAAGAAAAAATGTCAGAGGTTAAAGTCAAAGTTAAATTAAATCTCCCAGTCCGGTACAAGGTAAACTGGAGTTATGGGGCCCTGGTAAGTAGGGTGCAATAGCCCCAGTTACCCATTTGTTTTTTGGACCTCCAGGGGATACATTTTTGAGGCCCCAACTGCATCAACTCCAAGTATCTCCAAGTTATCTCATGTAATGTTCTCATGCATATTCTGGGCCCGATGCATGTGCGTTTGATCACGGCATTTCATGGCATGAAATGGGCACCTCCACATAAATGCTCTTCCTTTGGCTGCTCTCCTCTTGGTGGCTGCGTGAGATTGAGATTTTATTCCACATCCAATTGAGAAAGAAAAAGCATCCTCGTGGCTACATGAGTAGTCCGTAACATATGTAACATGGATATTAGAGTCACACAAATACAGGAAGAATAGACATTATAGTCTGTGACCCCCACTTCACTGTTTCCACATATATCTTTTACCAAACCCCCATGGTCCATGCGCAACGTGGAAGATCATTGTCACCAACTTGGATGATCCACGGGGTGGTTTGACGATTCAACAGTTTTCACCACAGGGATGAGTCAATGATACCAACTGAGGAGTCTGGAAACGCTTCCACAGCACATGTTCCACCAACACGGATCACCCCACTTGATTGCCATCATTTTTTCAACCAAAACGAAACGTGGACTTTCGTGGTTCAGTCAATGGATTTTTCAGGTTCTTGTAAAGGGTGTTCGGTAGCATATAATCACCAAATTGGCAGTATATAGCGCTTATATACTAGGTCTACCACCTATCACCTATCACCAGAATAATCCAGTGATTACGTCCCAAGACGCTCTCAGGTGTGAAACACCCAATCTTCGCTTTATTGTTGACGGAACCGGATATACCCTGTAAGCCGAAACAATAAACAAAAACAGGTTCAAGGACTTGGGATTTGCTTCTCTAGGATGCTTGGAAAAAGTTATTCAAACATATTCTTCCTTAAATTGTGGCGTGTTTGATAGTGAATTTATCCCAGAGGATCCATTTCGTGGAACTCAAAGTTGGAACCAAAATGTTAGAGCTTGAAAGAAACGATCATCCAAAAACACCCCTTTCAATGGGAGAGACTTCTTCAGAGAATACGTGGTAGTAAATAACTGCCCTTAAAATATCTTAAAATGAGCCGTATATAACCGTATATATCCTACTTATACTATATAATTATAGCATTCACATACCAAATTCAATATTCCATGCATTTATTTGGACTTCATGAACTAAGCCATACCGTGGTGCAAAATACGTAGCATGAATTCCAAGCCGTATCTCCTTGTACCGTGGATGACTTCCTCGACACCGCTCGCAGAGTGCGATGGACCGGAGCCTGAGAAAAACTGCCATCCAACAAACGCCTAGCAAAATAACGGCACAAGGTGCGCGCAAAAACCAGTACCCATAGGATCCATGCATGGTATATTTACCTACATTTGGTTGATTTTTATGGTAAGTGTAGGTGAATATGCCATACGTGGATCCTATGGGGTATAAAAGCAGTTTGTAAGTAGGGGAATTACACCTCCATTCATATAGGGAGTACACCTCCATTTTTGTGAGATTTTTACAATTCAAGGACTCGTTCGTTACCCGTTTGGAAGGCCGTTGAGATAGGGGATTATAACTCCGTTATACAACGATGTAGGGATCTGATCCCTACAATTAACATAGCCCACCAAATAATTGACCGGGCCCCAAAGGCAAAGGATCGTCTCCCAAGCAGCATAGTTTCAAGGGCTACGTACTACCCTCCCTGACCAACATTTTGTGGCTTTGGAACCTGGAATCTGGAAGGTTCATGCTTGGAATGGTTTAGATGACGAGTTCTTGTTTTTTGCTGGTGCACCCCGGAGAATTAATATTTTGAACCCAAAGTCATGGAGGTGGATGGTTCAGATGATTTTCGGGATTTCAATTGGGGAATTTTTAAGTTTCATGAGTTTCATGTTAATTTTCAGGGGTGTAGTCGCAGATACTTTCCATTATACTGGTTGCTTAACAGGGATCCTTATAATGGTTGCTGGTTTCTTATAATCCCTAAAAAACTGGGTAGTATACACTCCCTGAAACTAACATAGCCACATAGCCCCTGAGAACAGGCCATCCCAAAAAGGAAATTTCATCTTCCAACCATCAATTTTCAGGGGCGAGCTGTTAGTTTCAGGGAGGGTAATCCCCTGTACACCCTAAACAACCTGTGTTTTGTTCATATTACATTTCATATGGTAATATGGAGGTCGTTCTGGTGGTTTACCCACATCACCCGGGCAGAAACGCCGTGGCGTTCACCCCATCTGTGTCTCCCTACGCATCCACGGTGACCTGTGTGTGGTGCAGAAAACGTTGCAAAAAAAAACAAGTTTTAACCGTGATTTTACAAGATTTCATACATCCCAGGTGGTTAGCCGGATTTCATACACATCAACAGTAGGTCCATGACAAGATTGAAAACTGCCACTGCCTGCAAAATTGGCCGAATTGGTCAAATCCCAGGCATTTCCAATATCATGGTGGTTGGCTACAAAATTTATATAATGATATCATCATCACTGTAACAAAATCAAATCCATAAAATTCCATGGAACATGTTCATATGAAATTCCAATCCCCATGTTTATTCCATGTATGGAGTACTTACCCACATTTACCATAAATTGTATGCCAAATGTAGGCCGGTAGATATTCCATCCATTCGGCGCATATGGGATCCGGCTAGCACACCACCATCCCATGGAAACCGTTTTCTACCTTGGCGTCCTTCTTGAGACGTGCATCTTGGAGAACTTCCTCTGCCACGCGTCGAGCCTGACGAATTTCCGATGAAACGAGCAAATTCAGAGCGAGCATCGTCATCATCAGCAGAAGCAGCATCATCGTTGTCATCAGTACTCAGTACTACCACAGTACATCATCACAATCATGACTACAACATTATCAGTACTTCATCAAAGTCACTGTGATCGAATTGTTATCACCAGCATCATCATCATCATCATCGTCATCATCATCATCAGCAGCAGCAGCATCATTATTATGATCATCATCATCATCTTCATCATCATCATCAACAACAGTACTACAACTGCAGGACATCATCACCATCACAACTACAAATGTATCAGTCCTTCATCAAAATCGCTTTTATTGCAAGTGTCATCATCATGTCGTCGTCATCATCATCATCATCATCATCATCATCATCATCATCATCATCATCATCATCATCCACCGCCAAATATGACTTCCCTCCCTTTCTTTCGCCTGTTCAAAGTCTCCAGTCGTTACCAGGAGATTCTGAACCTCAAGGCGCCAGCAAAAAACAGACGCCTTTGTGATTTGCCACAAGTTTGAGAAACCGATCTTGGGGTGCAAATGCCATACAAGGAGGCACCCCGAATCCAGTTTCTATGAATTTTCCAACATAGCCCTGGAACATACCCCAGACCCCCAACCAACAGTTTATGAAGGAGTTCCTTTCATTTGGGGCTTCGGGGATGCCTGGGGTATGCTCCAGGGGTATGTTGGGGTTCTCTTAGACAGTTGTAACTAGAGTCATGGGACCCCTATAAGTACCCCAAGATAAAGGAGTAACTGGAGTTATTATAAACCCCTTCTAATTGGAGTTATAATCCCTATAAATGGAAAATAAACATAAATGGGTAACTGGAGATAGAACCCTTCTAATTAGTTGTTTCACCGCACTTACAACCGGTTTTCGGGCCCACCTTGTATTTTCCGGTCGCAACGGTTGTAGGGAAACCCATATCCGGGAAACGTGGTCCGGCATCCAATGTTTCTAGGATGATCCACTCCCCTTGCATCACAAATTCCTTTGTAAACCTACTGTTGATGGTTCAGAAATCCCAAACACCCACCTGGAATGCATATAAAACCTTGGTAAACCAATGGGATAAACTACCAACCTCAACTGGTGTAGGATTTCGGAACCATCAACAGTAGTAATTAAAGCAGCAAGATGTTTCGCACCAACCAACCAATGTTCAGTGCTTCAACTCAGTAACTTTCGCCAACTCCGCTGAGGCCATTGAAGGTTTCGCCAACCAACCCGCCTGAAGAAGAGACGGAAACCGCGGGTTCATTCCAACGCCCATGGATGGTGGAGGCAAACTTCCCCCTGAATGGTGAAAATCATTCGACCTACCCACTTGGTGGATCATCCCCGCACTTGTAAGTGGTTGATAACCACGGTTAGTGAGTCCCTCAAGTCTTAAGTAGTCTAGTTTTGAATGGCTGATGTAACACCCCCTTAAGTAACCACGTATCCTAAGTGGGGATCACATGGAATAACATTGTTTGCCATGGGAAAATAGGAATATCAAGTCCCCTTCCTGTCAAAGAGGAGAAAGGGCACGATGTCCATATCACACCCGTCAGACCAAAAGGAACATCGAGATGTATAATGCATACCGTATACCCTCAAATCCAAAAACATACAAGAAATGTCTGAAATTAAAGAAATACAGGAAGGCGGAAGAGAAAACATACATACATTCATCTTCCAAACACGTTTTTTTCTTTGGGCTCCTTGAGTTTTTTCTTAGTTTTTTTCTTGTTAAGCTATCTGCTATCTACTATGGAGTGTTTAGAAAAAAAATCCTCCCCCAAAAAGGAAGCTGAGTCACCCCCGTGAATCACCCCATCCAGCACCGGATCCCACAAGTTCCCAGCCTCAACTAGCTGGCGGTCATGTTTGATGACTCTAAGCTGAAGCCAACGTTCCAAAATAGCCACGGGTTGCCGTTTCGTGTGCATGGAGTCCGACCCAACGTCTCTATTTCAACCAGATGCGATCCATCTCCCCATTTTCACCCTGGCATATATTTACCTAAACTTTTGGTAGTTTTGAGGTTAAATGTAGGTAAATATACCGTACGTTGAGTGTCTGAGTATGCCTCCGTTAAAAAAATGGTGGTTCCTTTTAGATAATGATAAACCTTACTATAAAAAATGCAGGTTCTTCAACCAATCTATACAAAATGGTGGCCATTTTGTACTTCCAGGGTATATACATGGTAAGTGCTGGAGGATTTAAAAGTCAAGAATATCAGTCAACTAAAAGGATCCATCTCTCATCTCTACCCGCCTAATTTTGGAGTTGTTTTTTGCCATTCCTGGAGTGATTGATATAGGGCAATTTTTCTGGGGGGAGGGGGGTGTTTTTTGGGAAGAGTATGTTAACCCTTTTTGGAGGCATGAATTCCTGATTATCCAAGTAATTGATTACCCTGCTAAATCACCAACAAATAGATCATGTTATATTTTTTCTGGTAGGCTGCATGAATCATGTTTATCATCTTGATAACATCCATGCAGCTGTGCATGAAAACTCTACTTACTAAGTTGTTTTAAAATCACAACCATATTATTGATGATGTTGGTAGATTAATTTTGCCTTTGGTTTTTGCATAACTCATTATCCTTTCAGCAAGGGACCCCGGGGAGCGAGCAGGGGTTGGATGAACCCTTGATGTCTCGAAAAAAGTTTCGTCTTCAATAAAAATCAATGGAAACCAAAAAAAAACATCTATATATATACACCCCTGAAAACTAACATAGCCTATCGTCCCTAAAAATGATGGTGGAAACCTCCAAGTTCGGAATCTCCGAGATTCCAGGGCTGATTATTTTAAGGGGCGAACTGTTAGTTTCAGGGAGGGTGCACACCAAAAAACACATTGAAGGAATTCATCTTTACCCAACATGACCCCCAATTTTTTCAATTTCTCCAACTCCATACTGTTTGTTGATGGCTGAAATCCTTTGGCGAAACTCACCCAGTTGAGGGAACGGTAGGTTATCCCTATGAAGTTACAAGGTTTTTGTTATACATCGAAACGGTGCTTGCCCTTGGGATTTCTGATCCCATCAACAGTACCATCAACATCTCCGAATGCCAAGGCAGTGCCTGCCAAGGCATCTGTGGCACTATCCATCCTTTGCGCTTCTAAGAACTCCGCACGCCGTACTTGGCTCCCACTGGGACAACTGTGCCTGTTCTTTTCCGAAATGCCAAAAAAAAGACGGAGATGAAGATAGGAGAAGGTGGAAACTTATGCGATTGGCAGTTTTCGAGTTTTCGAGCTTATTTGAGAAGCTCCTGGAGATGAAAAACGGTAATGGGTTGAAGTGGAGGTTTTGTTTCTGAAGAAGAAAAGCAACATTAGAGGCGTTGTTTTTTTTTGTCGTGTTGGAACTAGAAGACATCTGAAATCTCTTGTTTAATCACAGGTTTTCAAGTGTTCAAAGCATTATACATATAATCATATATACATGGTGAACTATGATCACACTATGGCATGCTAAAAGTGTTTAAAACTAAAGCTACAACCCGGTGTTCCTGACATGGCAACCTTCTACGCTCCCGCAACCTGAAATTGCAACGAAAGTTCTTCAGAAATCAAGATGACCAAAATGAAGGTACCAAATGATGCGTGTCAGCATACACATGCAATCAAATAAACATGGATGAAATTCAACATGTGTATCCAGGGTGACAAGAAGATTTGTCAAGGTGATACTGATGATGATAATGAATATGATCCAGCTTCTTCCAAGTGACCTTTTGATCACCCAATGGAGGTCACGATTCACCCCTGAAAAGGTCACGAATAACCCCCCCAAAAGACGTCGGATAAAACCAATACAAATCCGAAGAGGATGATGTGAATCACCTCCCTGAAACAAACGAAGATTTTAGCACCAGAAAATTGATTGATAGTTGTAAGATAACTTTTTCCTTTTGGAAATGCCATCTTTTTACGTGCCAACCGTTAGTTTCAGGGAGGGTATATATTATATACACAAATATATATACTATGAGGGAACAAGAATCCATGGCAGTTTTGATCGCAAAAATCGGTCCCATTTTCGTGTCCAGAACTTTGCCCACGCGCCGCATTTTATTCCAAAGATCATTGCAGCGCCCGCAAGCATGCTCATTACTATGGACGGGACCGCATTGCAACGCTGTTTCCTGATGGACGGGCCCGCACCGTGCAGGAATGGGCCGGTCCGCGTGGCAACGCTGTTTACTATGGACGGGACCCCGCTAAAACGCTTATTAGATTATGGACAGGGCCACATTTCAACGCTGTTTAGTATGGACGGGTCCGCACCAAAACATTCATTACTATGGGCGGGCCCGCACCGGGCCCGCACCAAGACATTCATTACTATGGGCGGGTCCGCAGCGGGCCCGCATTACTATGGGCGGGCCCGCACCAGGACCGCGCCGGGCCCGCAGCGGGCCCTCATTACTATGGGCGGGCCCGCACCGGGACACTCATTACTATGGGCGGGCCCGCAGCGGGCCCGCATTCCTATGGGCGGGCCCGCCACACCGTTTGGACCTTACAAAGTAATTTCCAAAAGGTGTGAGGAAGACGGCCTGCTCCACAATGCAAAGCTTCTGCCCTTAATCTTCACAAATCAGATAACATTGTATCTCAGGCCTGCGCCCAAAAGGTGTTTCACTACGCATTTTGTATGTATACGCTTTCTGCGCGTTTCGCAAATGTTCTGATGATACAAGGCATCTACCACAGACCAGGTACGCGTGCAATCTGGACGGGGCACACTTCCAATTTCCCTGTGCATGGCGAGCATGCCCGCACATGTTGAATGCAAACCCTGGGCTGGAACCTTTGATTCTTTGACATGGGCACCTGCGCCGTGTTTGGCATGCGAAATGGTACCCTTTTTTCCTAACAAAAATGCCTTGCATCCGTGTACCCTCATTGTGTGTGCGTGTATACCAGTGGCATATATGTGTTGCGATGTACTTCACCATAGTTGCACGCAGTGGCAAGCAGCAATATACTTCAACAACAACATCCGGAATCTTCAAAATAGTTTCAATGATGACTTGTCGCTGCGGGCCCTTGCCACGAGTTTGGCTGCGTTCCTGCTTCCAATTTTTCGCTGGCCCTGTTCAAAAGTTTGCGCAATGTCGGCTCACATCCTAGGCGGAAAATTGGCGCCAAAATATGGGACCACAAACTTTGCCCCCGATACACAATTTAGCTTTAGGGACCCATTTTTGGGCCTAATTGTTGGCTCCGTTTTAGGCTCCGCAAAATCGTATAAAAAGGCGAGCAGAAACCCACAAAGTTGGCAGCGGCGTGTCGAGGTATACGGCACAACACAGTTTCACTTGCCTGCAGCAGGATACCGTAACTTTCTCCTGTGTATATCATAGCTGCTGCAACCGTACGTTAAAGGTAAATTTGGCTGGCGTGCAAATCTATAACGACCCGCATGGGAAGAGACAGTTGCATATTTCCAGCCGCACTATGAGGGAACAAGAATCCATGGCAGTTTTGATCGCAAAAATCGGTCCCATTTTCGTGTCCAGAACTTTGCCCACGCGCCGCATTTTATTCCAAAGATCATTGCAGCGCCCGCAAGCATGCTCATTACTATGGACGGGACCGCATTGCAACGCTGTTTCCTGATGGACGGGCCCGCACCGTGCAGGAATGGGCCGGTCCGCGTGGCAACGCTGTTTACTATGGACGGGACCCCGCTAAAACGCTTATTAGATTATGGACAGGGCCACATTTCAACGCTGTTTAGTATGGACGGGTCCGCACCAAAACATTCATTACTATGGGCGGGCCCGCACCGGGCCCGCACCAAGACATTCATTACTATGGGCGGGTCCGCAGCGGGCCCGCATTACTATGGGCGGGCCCGCACCAGGACCGCGCCGGGCCCGCAGCGGGCCCTCATTACTATGGGCGGGCCCGCACCGGGACACTCATTACTATGGGCGGGCCCGCAGCGGGCCCGCATTCCTATGGGCGGGCCCGCCACACCGTTTGGACCTTACAAAGTAATTTGCAAAAGGTGTGAGGAAGACGGCCTGCTCCACAATGCAAAGCTTCTGTCGTCAATCTTCACAAATCAGATAACGTTGTATCTCAGGCCTGCGCCCAAAAGGTGTAAATGTTCTGATGATGCAAGGCATCTACCACAGACCAGGTACGCGTGCAATCTGGACGGGGCACACTTCCAATTTCCCTGTGCATGGCGAGCATGCCCGCACATGTTGAAAGCAAACCCTGGGCTGGAACCTTTGATTCTTTGACATGGGCACCTGCCCCGTGTCTGGCGTGCGAAATGGTACCCTTTTTTCCTAACACAAATGCCTTGCATCCGTGTACCCTCACTGTATATATATATGATACACATGTTGATAATGGAAGTACAAAACCCTACAATTCATGGGTCATTTCCCACCCCTTGAGCCCCCCTGACGCGGATTGGGCCGACCATGGCCGTGCCTCAACTTTTTTGCTGTTTTTTTCGTGGCTTGACTTGTTTGACCTGCTTGCTTGTTGATTTGTCAGTTTCAATACTCAGACATCTCTGATTAAAGGGGAACATATGTTCAACTGCTATAACGCAATGGAAATCAAATGCTCAACATGAATGTGATTGATGTATATGGTTTCGTGCATACATTGTCATATATTATGAATTTGCCTTTTATTGATCAAGGTGCTCATGCAGCCTTCGATCTGATATATCGTTTAAAACTTAAGCATTAAGTTGTATGCAATCTCATCCATGCTATCTATCCCTTCATTTGTTCCTGTATACATTCAGCCGGTCATATACTGATTTGTTGATCTATCTATGGGTTAATTCAAGTTCCGCTACGCGTGATTGCGGTCTTGTTGATGGTGGTTGTGTTGATGGGTGTTGTTGATGGCGGAGGTGCTGGAGTTTCGGAGCATCAAGTCAAGTTTGCAGAAATCATTCAGCGTTCCATTTCTTGGAAGAAACTACACCGCATGTTCTTGCAGCAACCCAATCACTAGCAGGTACAAACAAGTAACTGAAGATTCACATGTCTGAAATCACCCAAAAAATCTAAGGTGAATGAATTCGGATGCAAAATACCAACTTCCAACCTGAAATACTGTTGATGGACAAAATCCTGCACCGGTTGATAGGTAGTTTATCCTTTTATTTACAAGGTTTGAAACATACCAGGCGGTGCAGGATTTCGTCCATCAACAGTAAGACTTCTTCAAGTAACGAATTTCACAAGCTATACACACACACCTTGTTTTGTGAGATTTTCGTTCAGCAAAATATGTCCACCATGGAAAAAGAACACGCACCTTTTGGGAAAACACCCCGTTTTTGGTTCCTCCCCCAAAAAAAAATCTCAGCTTCTGGTACCGGTCGTTGGGCGCCAGCGCTGGCCTCAACGTTGGTTTCATTGGAGGGATCCTTGTGGCCTGTCGTTGGACGACCTTCCCTTGGAACCACCGAATTCTTTGGGTGGGCCGGAAAGGCCCAACACAAGCAAACAATATCCATATGGATGTTTCCTTAAAATGGTGGGTTTCCCCAACAACCCATGGGGTTTTCCTACTAAACATGATGATCATTTTGGGGTGTGAAATGGGGAAACCCACCATTTTAAGGAAACACCCATATGTTCCCAAGTTTTTAGAATTGTTTCATTGGATGTTTCATGGCAATCTTTGTGGCTCAGTCTGATTTTGCTGTCATGCCTTTTTGGCATGACAGTTCTCTCAAAAATTCTATGTTGAGATGCCTCAAGCAGCGGATCAACATCAATACATCATCATTTAACAAAAGAATAAATGTATAATAGGAGGCTAATAGATTGCTACAGTATATACATATATAAATATATGTTTATACAACCTTTCTGAACAAATTGCAAATATGACAACTATTATATTATATCATACCAGGATCTTCCAGTGTAATCTCATCTTCAATCATGCTAGGCCTAGTAGTTGCTACTTTGCTAATCAATGGAAAATTGTGCCCAAAACGAAGTGTTTGCAATGATTGGAAGAATCGAAACAGTCAAACATCGGAATATTGCTTTAAAAAACGCTTAAACAAAAACATGCAGTAACTTTAAAATGTGTGGTTTGATTTGGTGCCCTTGATTGAAAGCACTCACTTTCCCAAAAATCCCCGAGCCCACCACCATCTTTCAACATATCACTGGGGTTTCCGAACCGGCCGGGCGCGTGGGGCAGTGGGCGGATGGGGAATCAACCTCAGAAATGACTTCAAGTCTTCAAGTTGTGAAACAAGTGCAAAGATATGGGGGTTTCCGAAAATAGTGGGTTTTCCCCCCCAAATCATCCATTTTAATAGGGTTTTCCATTATAAACCATCCATTTTGGGGGTACCCCCTATTTTTGGAAATACCCATATGTTTCTTCTAAAAAAAGGGTTATGAATCCCATGACGCGCATTGCCCCATCCAGGATACTGGCTCCATCATCACCACCAGGAGGCCGACACTTTACATGTCTATAGGGCATTTTGGGGATCCTGCACTAAACCCCCGACTGTTACTAGGTTTCGCATCCCCAAGGGGTATGACTTTTACACCCCCGAAACCTAACATGTCCCCTAAAAAGGGATTATTATTGCAGTAGGGAATACATCTTCCAACCGTTGACCCTTCGAAGTGGGTGCGACTCTGAGCATTCCCAACTTGCCATTGGCTAAGCTATTGTGATATTGCGCCGCTGCTAAATGCACTCGTGCCTCACGACGAAGCTCTGGGCCCCGAGATATGTTTTCGGAAGAAAAAGCATCAACATTGGCTGGTTAAGAAGTCACCATCTTTAATAGGAGATATACTACCCTAAGGATCCAATCACCTTTTCAGATGGTGATTGGGGTGTATAATCACCTCCTTAGAAAGGTATTTAGGTTCCATTACCATTCTCAGAAGGTGATTGGATCCCTCGGGCTAGATATACATCTTCAAACGGTTGGTGTTCCAGCCAGTCATCTTAATTAGTTTTCAGGGGCGATGGATGGCTGGGCTGTTTCAGGGTTTGTGTGTGTGTGTATACAAATATATTTACATACCATAGTGTATATAATATATATATATATACATGGAATCATCCTACTCCTGGCAAAATACCATCCATGGCCCCTAACCACTATACAATAACCCCCGGATACAACAAACTGCCAACAGCCAAGCAAACAAGGTAATATAGTGATTGACAATCCCAGGTGCACCAAGGAGTGATGGAGTGACACATTTTTGTTCATCGACTTTGAATTCAGGGTAGATCTACATCCCAGAAGATTAACGGCTAGAATCCCTGAGCATACGGGCCCCCTGGAAAAGGAAAATCATCTTCCAACTTCCTTTTCCATCATTTTTTTCAGGTTCTATGTTAATCTTTGGGGGTGTATTCCAAAAAAAAGGCCTTGGTTTCAATAAATACACCCCAAATTGTAATGAATTGATACCAAACATGATGGGCTTTGGAAACTGTACCTCCGGCTTCAAATGATGATAGCGGTAGCGTCATTTTGGGTACAAAGCTCTTAGATTTCACATGATGTAGCAAATTTTCCCCGAGAAAAAAAAATACCGTAATGAAAAACTAACATAGCGATGGAAACTACCAATATCTTGATAATCACGAAAGCAAACCGGAGCCTCAAAACAAAAAAACAAATAGAAGGGGTGAGATTTTTTGAGACAATGGTTGTGACTTATCCCTACATGGTTATTATGAACCCTTTGCCAACCTACAATATCTGTGCCATCTATTTTGACCTTAAGTTAATTTACACCCCTCAAAACTAACAGTTCACGCCTGAAAAAAAGGGTCCTCCCAAAAGGGTAATTGTCATCTCCCAACCATCCATTCTCAGCAGCTAAACTGTTAGTTTCAATAGCTCATGGTATGCTGATGATTGCTCACGTTAGTTAGTAACTATAGCTATAACTTAGGTTGCTACAATCGACCCCTGTAAGTTGGTTTAAAAACTCCGTAAATTGGGGGAGATTTTCTTCACCCAACTTCGTAACAATACGTAGTCCATACTTTTTTCCACCAAAAAACGGATTCCCTAAACTAACATGAACTTAAAATCTATTCCGGGGCAATTCTTCCCCTTCCAAATCCCACCCGTTTTTTTTTTATGGGCAAATTTTTCAGGGATCATGGTAAGCCTCGTAAACCCTGGAAAAAGTTGGCCCGGCCCCTCAAAAGTTGGCCCTACAGTTGGCTGGCGATTTTTGTTGATGGTAAATGTTCATCCCTATAGGGATCCGATGGCGCATCGAAACTGAGAATGGTTGAAAATGGAACCCTAAAAAACTATGGCGTTTCGTTTCGGTGACTTTTTTAGACCCCAATCTTGCTCATCATTTGAGAATATGACGAGCAAGATGCCTAGGGGTATACCAGTCCCATTCCCCCGAAAAAAAAACGCTGCGACTGACTCCGAGAGTGAAAGTTACCTCGACCAAATCCAAGTTTGCCACATCGCTCCTGTTGGGAATTCTTGGACCCAAATGCCCCTCAGGTTACTGATGGTTACTGACACCGAGGAAAAACGACATTCGGGACATTCATTTTCCTCTTCATTTACAGGTAGAACGGTAGATGACTTGAAATCATATCTGAAAAATCAACTGACCAAAAAATCTACGAGTACTTCCATGTGAGCATCCAATGGGGCCCCTTCTAGTTGGCTCTGCCCTCTCTTCACAGGGCAAATGGTAGTACTCTTGGGATGGTACCCTAGCTGTTTAACCCCCCCCAAGGAGCCCTTCATAGAATATTAGCCGGTTTCTGAACCATCAGCAGTCTTGAGAAAAACAGAACCTATATAGACTAAGAACTTTCAGAAGCTTCACTGATGCAAGTTGTTTGGTGAGAGTGCAGGATTAGGAGTACACCCCTCAAATCGAACATGGATACGGATACCCGGATACCCAAAAATACCAGATCTTAAAGGAGGTATCCTTTTTCCAAACCACTGTTTTTTGGATGTATATTAAATTTCCAGGGGCGTGACTTCTTTGTTTTGTTTTTGTTCTATGTATACTTGTAAAACGTTTTGGAGAGTCATCCTACTTCCATCTATGCACTTGAGTTTTAGCCATGTCCGTAAAGGTTGCCACAATTTCTGGGGGAGACAAAATCGATTTGACCGCTGCAAAACTCTTAGACCCAGGGTTGTAGATTTGGCCCTGAATCATCAAGCCGCCAAACCCTGGCAAGTCACCAATATTCAACATACCCAATATTTAGATCCCGATCGGTACCATCCGTGGCGGATAGTTTCTGAAAATGTATTACGGGGGACACAATCTGCAACCTGTTTGAACAAAACAAAACGATCATCCCAAGTTAGCTCGGCCCGCTGCTCGGATCACATCATTCACCTTCACCTTTGCACCCACGATATGATCGAAGGATGCTTTTGAAGCCGGTGCAAGGTGGGGGGCGCACCTTCTTAGGGGCCAACAAAAATCATTGAGTAACTTTGGTGGCGATAACCCTACTTAGAGGGGGGTTATGGAAACTCCATTTATAACTGCTAGGGGCCCACCTTTTCGTATCTAAAACTTACTACACAACATTCGCAAAACTTCACCACCCAAACCCGTCATAAGCGCTTTAAAAGAGCTCACCCCCCCCCCTGTCCTGTCTTCTTGCGACATCAGGATGGTCCCGTTCCATTGAAATGATGAAATGTGGTTGGATCACATGTGCATCTTCAACACTTTTTGCTGGAACATCTTTATTTGGTGTTCCTCAAAATCTTGATGTTTTTTCTTGTCTATATAAAGTCAGCACTTTGTGATGATATGTCTTTTGAACATGACAAACTATCTCCAACAATAGCCATATCAGAGCTATCACCGGCCTATTTGTCGAAGCAGATGTTTACCAAGTCGAAATGCATCAAACATTCATCCTTGAGATGGCTATGACTTGGGGGTCGTCCTTTCATTTCAACTTCCCTCGAAGATCTGTTCACCATCTACTCAAGCATATCTGTGATCAAAACGATGGTTGTTCAGTGCTCGTGAATGGAGATACTGATACTCTTCATGCATGATGAAATGTGTACTATTTGACCACTTTGCATGATTCTTTTTTGGAGATGCATGAAAATTTGTGGTAAACTTCTGAGAGACAGCTCATTGTATGATAAGACAGAATGCATAACAACTATATATAACAAATAACAAACCACTGCTTTTCTCATGGTGTGGCTTTCCATTTACTTGAACAGCTCGGCAGTTGCAAGCAAGCGACCGGGTGGGAGATGAAGGGGTGAGCTTGTCATCATTTAGATGGATGGATGTCTTTCCCAAAGGCTCAATAGATGATACAGTTACCGTACATTTAAGCCAAATGAAATCAAATGTAGGCAAATATACCATACAGCATCTGGGTTGAAAATACGGTTCTTGAAATCCACCATCTAAGATTCATGACTCACATAACTAGGCAAAACTTACTGTAGGTCTTTCGGATGTGTCCAGGATTACGTGTTGGACGTGTCAAGAACAAGAGAAGCAAGCGATTCGGAATACCATCTTTTAAGTTTACGAGTTGGGTTATATTAGTTTGGGTTCCCCGATCCTGAAAACGTAAAAAAATCCTGGTGGTGACGATTGCTGGGAAGGGGCACGTGCCCCAATTTTGGAGTCATGTTTGTAGACGGAAAAACCCATCATCATCCGTCATTTCAGAAAAGTTACAAGGTGGGCCCCTACGATCGTTATAAATGAAGTTATGGGGCCCCTATTTCAGTGGCCTTATAAATGGGTATATAACTGGGGTTATAACCCTACTTATAGGGGTTGTAACCCTGCTTATAACTGGTAGAGGCCCACCTTGTAGGAAAGATACCAAAAGATTCACGATTTGAATCCATGGACACAAATTTTGGTCAAAAATGTACTTTGAAGGTTCAATATGCAAATAATCCATACATCGAGCATCTGGGAATATATTCCTATCAAAGAGTGATTTGTATAATGCTGATGTTCATCCCATGGTAGAAAAAAAAATCACTCTCAACATATTATCCACCTTAAGAAACAACAACAACGACAGCAAAACTCTCATGTCAGATTTACTCTGCAAACCACCGGATCGTTCCTCCCCGAAACCAAGGGAACTATAAAGATTCTTGGACTCTTTAAAAACACATGAGCCACGAAAAAAAAAAGGGCCGAATACTTTACATTGAAATACTGGTTGTTCAATAGGGATCCTTATAATGGTTTACTACAATCTCCACATAACTGGGTAGTATAATTTGAGTGTGGCTCCCCTCCCAGTAACAGTGACCACAAGGATTATGTCATTTTTAGTAGGGAATCTCTATAAACCTTCATTTGCCACTGTTACTCACTGGGGTGAGCTCACAGCAGCTCGAGCTGCAGCAAGTCGGAAAATGCCACTGTTACTGGCAGTGGGTCACATCCAAAGTAATAATCCCCTACCCCCTGGTAAACTAACATAGCAGGCTGCAAAACCACCATTTTTAATAGGAGATACATCGACTCAATTGGTGGATTTCCTAATGTTATGTTAGTTTACCGGAGTGTATATACCCTAAACAACCAGTTTTTTTTTGCATTGCTCAAATAGAGTTAACCAATCCTCAACTCCATGGATGAACGCAGCGACTCACGTTTTCTCCATCCACCCGGAACAACAGCGAAAAAAGAAGGCAAAAAAGAAGAAGAAGAAGAAGAACAACAACAACAACAGACAGCAAGAAGCAACAAACCAGCAAATCAAAAAGAAGAAAAAAAAACAAAACCAACCAACCAAAACGTAAAAAAAACATCCAACACTCCAAAACTAAGAAAAAAACAACCATCCAAACTGCTCAAAAAAAAAAAACGAAAACGTCCTCGCTCCGTTGGGCTCCAAAAGAGATGGTGGGTCGCACGTGTGGAGGTGGTATCGGCAAATGCGACTGAGTCCGGGGCTCCGGATCCGGTCGGAAGTTGGTGAAACGGGATCCGGATCCGTTGGGTCCGTTGGGTCAGATGTCCCTTTGGAAGTGCTGGTAAAAGGTTGGGATCAGTGGCTTATAACTCCAATAAATCCCATTTATAAGTAGGTTATAACTAACCAATTTACGAACCATTGATCCTAACTTCCTGGGACATCCAAGTGGTTAAGTGGTTCTTGTTGTCCGTCTTTTTTGTTGGTTCTGGTGGTGGTTAAACATCCTACTTAAGGGTGTTGAGAAAAAAATCCCAAAAAATCCTGGGTTGTTGTTAGTTTTGGGGCACATCTCTGGAATGGGATGCTTTTTTGCTCTATATTTTTGGCTTTCAAGCACAACAAAAAACATATCCAAACATTGGAAACAAGTGTCGTGTTCAACAGGTTCCTTTCATGTCTCGGAAATGCTGGAGCAGCTTTTAATAGTCCACGAGTGGGGTTCCGGAACATCCCCAACAAAATTATACCAATCTTTCATTCCCGCAATCCCTGAAACTCCTTACAATGGAGGTAGGCAACTCCCTTGCAAAAAAAAAAACAACAAAGGCAAACGCTGGAGATTTTTGTGCATTCAAAGAACGCGTTGAAGACACCTCGGATAATTTTTGTTGCCAAGAAACCAAGATGAGTTGCTTGGGATGATTGAACTTTGGATCAAAGCCCATTCGGATGCAATCCCTGCCATTCGGAAGCACGCTGCTGTGGCGGGGTGCTTTTTGTAAAGCAAGGGGGAGTTTTTCGGTCTGCAGATTTTTTTGGAGGTGTTTGTTGAGGGTAGGTTTGTTAGGGAGGTTTATGTATAGTGAGCAACTATCAAAGAGAACAATTGAACAAAAACTGGATGAAGAACAGTAGTCTAGTTTTGGTTGAAACACTGAAATGATGCTTGTAACAGACAAATCCTAACCCTGATTGAATAAGCTTGATTCTTATCCCATTGAGGAAACCCCATCAATTAAACGTTAATAAACCACTGCAACGGAGTCAACAATCTGCCAAGAGAAAATCAGGGCCTACCTCCACACACAGGTAAAGATTGGGGTGTGCATTTAAAAAAATTGGAAATTCACATCCGAAGCACATTAATAGTGGAATTCTCCACGCAAATAATTTGGAGACTTCTTTTGCAGCTCATCTTTACAATTATGGAATAGACTATGGTCAGAGTTCAGTTTTTATGGATGTTTCCTGGGATCCTAAGTTTTGTTTCACGGCTAACCAAGACACTCAACAATTGGGAAATGATGAACTGATTCAACGGCTACGTTTGGTGGGCCCTGTGCACCAGCTGTAACTGGAGTTATACAGCAACCCCTATAAGTACCGTGAACTAACCTCAGTTACCCATGTATTTTCGGCCACTTATGTTATATAACTCCATTTATAACTGGTTTTTGTGGCCCACCTTGTACCCTCCCTGAAACTAACAGCAGGTTTACCCCTGAAAATCAATGGGTTGGAAGATGAAATGTCCTGTTGGGATGGCCTATGTTCAGGGTTCGTGTTAGTTTCAGGGCAGGGTACTGGATTTTTGAGATCCCTCATTGTGAGACACGCAATGTAAAACGTTTGCAGCATCTATTCCCATGCATCCAATGAAATATCATCTGCAACACCCTCGTCAAACTTTATTTCAAAACCATTTGCTTTCTTCCATGAAAAAAGGCAGGCATGTACAAGGTGGGCCCCTACTAGTTATAAATTGAGTCATAACCCCTATAAATGGCCTTATAAACGGGTATCTGGCGTTATAACACTACTTATAGGGGTTATAACCCAATTTCAAACTGGTAGGGGCCCACCTTGTATGAGTAGTATATGTTTCAAGATGAGGAGCTTCTTGCTCAAAGTCTAGATCCAGTTGAGCCACGAAAAAAAAAAAACAGCGGCCTTATCTTCCATGGGAAATCCTGATTGTTTAATAGGAATCCTTAATAATGATCTATTGCAATCCCCATATATAACTGGGTAGTATAATCCCCCGAACAACGAGGTGATTTTCATTACTCACGTGTTCATGTTTCCATGCAGCAATTCTGTGGTGGAATTGCAAGGTCCATCCGCATTTCTGGAAACTAAGTTACTACTTACCCTCGCTGAAACCAACATAGCACCTCTGAACATCATCAATTTGTATCAATTGTTAGGACTATGTTAGTTTCAGCGAGGGTAATATTCATCAAATGTATCACAAAACTAGCTACAAAAAGGACGATTTCCAGAAAAAAACCACTGGCAATGGCACTGTTTTTGGGAGAAATACAGATTTAGGGGATTCTGGGGACCATAAATTGCAATGTTTGGATTCAAGGGAGGGAGTAACTAGGATTTATTTTGTTAGGGACCGGGAACTATAAGAAATCATAGTTACCATTGGTGATCCACCCTTTCTTGGACACCACCCCAATAAGCATTCCATAAAAAATCAATGTTTTTCGCCATCATTTTGTTCATCCCCCATCTGAGTCTATCCCCCCACTCATCACTGATGCGTTCGAAGATCATCTTGGCCTGGCATAGTGGGGAGTATCAAAGGAGTCCCAAATGAACAGCTATTCAATCAATGGAATTTCCTGGTTCCCTTAATAGGTGGGATCGGTACCATATAATCCCCCAATTGGCAGTGTGCAAACGTCAAACGAGAGACCTGCTGTTGGATAAAAAATTCGCAGTCAACAAATCCTCTCACAATCATGGAAGTTGAGAATGGGTCCCTACAAGACGAGTTTCCTCATGTTTCTTCTGCAGCAAGGTCACCCCATTCTCCACTTCCAGGACTGTGAGAGAAAGTGTAGCTGAGGTGGAGTGGAACGTCCCACTCAAAGATCAATCAAATTGAAGCATCCCCTTCAGCAGGAATGAAAATAAACCGTGTTTGAAATCACACCACAACGGAAAGAAAACATGCTGAAAAAAGGACTTCTGGCAACAAAACCAGTGGCATGTGTTATCAGTATTCTTAGAGAGACCCACTGTCGCTATTGGGTGTGCCCCAAATCCAACAGTTATTGCTTAAACTAAGCTATTTCCGGTGGTATCATGAGGGTCCCTTATTCCACATAGAAAAAATACTTGTCATTGTAACATATCTGGCCAAATTATACTATTTCACCCACCTAGATTTGCCTGAAACAAGGGGATTTCCCTTCCTCAGCTACCTTTTGGAGTGAGGCCTTGCGAGGTTGCTATAATTTGACCAGAAACCATTCTTACATTCCGTGAAATCCCTTTTACAGCATTCAGAAAAAAATACCTTGGTTTCAAATCCTTGTAGGACCGAAGTACTCTCATCACCAACAAACAAGCAGCTATTTGATGGCACCAAAAAAACGCAAAACTGAAAAAGAAACTAGTTGGTGGTTGAACCAACCCATCTGAAAAATATGCTCGTCAAATTGGATCATTTCCCCAGGTAGGGATGAAAATAAGAAATGTTTGAGTTGCCACCACCCAGAAATGTCGTTCACCCCACCCAAACTCTCAACCGTTGCCTCTTCCGCTGGCATCTTTCGTTTTCGATCAACTCCGGTGGTCTGGTCGGTTGGCGTTTTTTTTTTCAAGTAGGGGGGTTGGTGCTTCGGCACTTGAATTGATGTATATATAAATATATACAATCAGGATATATATGGATATATATATATACATGTGCCAGGGTGAATTAACTTCTTATACTTGGGGATGGTGATAGGGAATTCTTATAATGCGTACATAAACTCCTCTTATTAGGTTGACAAACATACCCTACCACAGAGAACAAATGAGTGTTTTGACCCAGGACATACGGTGAATATCTGCAAATAATAAGTAGATGAAAACAAACACAAACACATTCCATGAAATTCTGAAATGCTGGTTGCTATCCGGTTGCTTAAGAATCGGATTTTCTTTTAATGAGATACACTAATTTTGACAACCAAGGTTGGTATACACCCTGACAAGTCAACATAGACACTAAAAATCATGATTTGGAAAATGTACTTCTTTTCAATTATGGCTACGTTGGATATCCATCTTAAATTTCAGGGATGCAACCCCCGTATATGACCCAAGGGCCGATGAAATTCTGTGCAAACAAAAGGTGGATGTACATCAGGGGTCGTTATAGTACCAACCCAAACAAAGCACTATTAAGGGAAACTTCTGGGGCCCCTATAAATGGCCAAAAATAAATGGGTAACTGGGATTATAACCCCCAAACATGATGATTACATATGATTACTATATAAACTCCCTCAAACTAACAGCTCGGATGGGCTCCAAGACGAACGTAAGTGGTTAATAACCATGGACCATGGTGATAGTAGTTGTCACCTAAGGATAGGGCAACGTGGGACCCCTTCCAAACAGCCTTGTCATGACTTATAAATGGGGATGATCCTAACTATTTGCAAGTCCTGGTAAGGCCTCTGAATTTACATCCACACGTCGCCGGCCTGCTCACCCTCGATCTCAGGAAATGATTGAAAGAGCTCCTCAGCTACCGGGATTCCCGGGAAAGAAGTCCAAAAAACAACTCCCAACAACTGAGAATGGAGCATTTTTTGGCATCTCAGATTGTGAATCTACAATCACCCCATAGAATGAGGGAATCATCCCATAGAATTATGGAATACACCCTGGAAGATTAACATGGAACCTCCAAATCAGCCATTTAGAAAGGAAATGATCTTCCAAACCTCCATGATTATGTTCCATGTTAATCTTCAGGGGTGTATGACCGAAATTATAATTTGAGTCTTGTCTTACCTTGTGGAGATGGCCATAAAAACCGCTCGACAAAATCTAGACCTGGGATTTTTGGATTTTTCATCATATGTGCTTCTGGCAGGGTTCTGCCGTAACTCAAGGGAATCTGCCCCATCTTCTCTGAAAAAACCACAATTTACTTTCGCTGAACTCCCATGCCATCACAAAGACAGGTGGAAAATCCATCATCTCAATGGAGCCTCGGAAGGCGATCGTAAAAAAAACACCAAAAAAGAGGACATTCACACTGTTGATGGTTGAAATCCGCGTCCACCAGTTGAGGTTGGTAGTTGAACTCCCATTGTCTATATAGGGTTTCATACATCTCAGGTGGTGCAGGATTTCAGCCGTCAAAAGTAGCAAGCCCTGTCTCCTTTGTTGACTTTTTTCAAATTCTTGAGAAACAACCACTTTCGTCACAGAAAAATCTCTAACCCACACTATTCATATCACACCTTTGAGGTCTTCGCAAACTTAACCAGTTAACCCTCTTATTGGATCTTTTTCCTCAAGTCCATTAAGATTCACCAGTCATCAGCCCAGGAATATACATCTTACATCATCTTACTACCCTGAATCTTCACCATGATTATCCGATGTCCATCTCTCCAACTCCCAACGTTCAAAATTCGCCCAAATGCTGTGGTGTCAATGAAGTATCTGGGCTGAACATGCCTTAGCAAGCGTTCTCCGAGAAACTCCAATGAGATTCTCCCACATTCGACTCAAAGAAAGGATGTTTTAAGCTACAGAAAAAAATAAGGGATCAGAAATATATAGACATCTACTCAAAAATATGTTTTAGATGTAAAAGGGGCGAATCCCTCAATTTTGGACCATATTTTTTTTGGATCCTCTAATATGAGAGCCAATGAGAGCAGCGAGCTATATAAGTCAAGTGGCGGTTTGGATGATGTAATTTTCCTGTTCCTAAATGACAAGCTACCGTCCCTGGGTACTTCTAACGTATCCCTTCTAATCCAAAAGGAAGCATTCAGTTAATTGGTTCATGTCAGGGTCCTTCCTATGGCTTTTGAAGTTGACATAATCCCTACAACTAGGTATTATTTCATCCCCCCAAAAAAAGACATCTATATCTATATAGACATCAAACAACCAAGAGATTATCTGGTCACTCAAGTAGTAGCTGCCTGAGGTCCAGTCAAAATGGAATTTCGTGATCAGGTGATATCTGATACCCTTTTTGTTGGTCAGCAAAAAGGCACAAAAATAACATAACACAACACATCCAACAAACTCAAACAAAAATCTAAAGGATGTCAAACAAAACATCTCACACGAAATGTTCCTCCAAAAAAACATGTTTCAAAAAAGCAACTCACCCTCTCCAACTCTCCCAAATCTAGATTCTAATTAGATTCTAGCTTTCAATCTTCCGTTTTTTTTCAAAATTTCCCTAGGGAAAATGTGCCGCCACCATCCAAACCTACCACCAAACCCCACACGGAAATATATAGATCCGTTTCAGAAACCCTTGGGCTTCCCAAACCCACAGCCACCCTTCAGCTGAACACCTTCACCTTCACCATCTTTTTTTGTTGGAGATTTGTGAAAAAGCGATGGGTGAGTCAAAAATATTGGGGGGGGTGGAAATCACATTAAGGAAGCTAGACATGGTATCAAAACACACATGAGATCTGTGAGTTTCATGATCCCTGGACCCAGCCATGCGTTACCCTCATCTTCCAGTTCCCTAAAATATTTGGAACCTGTTGCTCCCAGGCAAGCTAATATTTCAGGTAACGAGACTCGACCCCTGGTGAACCAAATATAGGGGGGGAACTGGAAGATGAGGGAAAAATATGGGGGGGGGGGGTTGGAAAACAGGTGTAAATTTTGGGGAGACAAAATATGTTTTTATTTGGTTTCAAGTTGTTTTTGTGTTTAAACTTTAAACTTTAAACCACCAAAAAGTTGAAGTTGGTTTTAGGTGATTTTTAACCACCGGTGAGTGGGGGCGCTCAAATGGCACAAACTCGTTCCAGTAGTAAAGGTGAACATGAAAAGTTGTAGACATATGAATAAAACCATCACCTTTGTCTCAAAAAGTAGGGTGCTAAACCTCTTTTAGCTGAGCAGCTAGCCTTTGTTTTGTTTGCAAACTGACCATGATCTACACTTTCTAAAATCAAGATAGCCCTTGAAAGTATGATTCCACAATTTTTTCCTAGCCTAAATTTTAGTTGTGAAACTCTCATCCCATGCGATCAAAAAATCCGTATGCAAAAAGTTCACCAAACTCAGCAAGCACCTCATTTCTTGGTGGGTCCATACAAGTTCTATCCTCCGGGATCATCTAACATAGCTGGCTGGAAAATGGACCCGGATCAAAAAGATGCATTTCCTATTGAACATGGGGGATTTTCCAGCCAGCTCTGTTAGTTTACCAGAGGGTACATGGACGTTTATTTCACCACCCCTTTAAAAGTCGGGTGAAAATTTCACCCCAGGAATACCCGTTGATGTTCCAGCACTTCATAAGGGCCCACCAGTCCTTTCGGATCCCCCGGCCTCCAGCATCGGGCACCTGGATGTAGTGATTTTTTCGTAACGGCCGAGGTTTCGAATGAATCATCCAAGGTACGGGGAAAAAAGTGTGCCACGAATTCACTTGAAACAACTTACTAAAAAATCCGCCTTCCATCTAATCTGGGGCAATCTATATTTATATTATATAAATCCTTGATCTGAATGTTTCAGTCATTTTTTTTGTGTGGGATTCCCTTACGTAGTACTTTTCACTACCTTTTGGGGTGACCAACCGGCGGGAGAGGTCGCTATAAATTGCATAGATGAATCATCAAGGTAGTACACTGTGATCATTGTCAATGTTGGGTAGTTCATGTCTACTTTGGTGGTTGAGCTGAACCAACCGATTTGAAAAGTAATATATCGCACCAAATTGGATCATTTCACCAAGGATCGGGGTGAATATATAAAAAAACTTTGAAACCAATACCTAGATGTTCATACTAAACACAAGACCCTTAAGGAAAACTGCCTTGCAACCAATCGTTGATGGTATAATTTTGGGGTGTACTTGCCGGAAAACCAACATCTCCCCCAAAAGATGCTGGTTAAAAGACTACTTTCCTTTTGAAATTGTCCCTGTTCAGGTGACATGTTAATTTTTGGGGGTCTGTTTTTCATGGGTTTTCTTGATACAAACACTCAACATTTGATTCCCCAATGGTGAGTTAAGGGGGGGTGTTTGCTTCCGCCATTTATAACTATAGACTTACCCGACTAACCCTTCGTACGTAGTAAGGGACTTAGGATCACCATGTTTACGATCACCACTTACTGGGATGATTCCTCCAAGTACCGCTCTGAAGGCCAAAAATCATGTCATATACTTCCTGAGTGAAGGTCCAGGTGTATTTGTAGCCATGGCGGCTGTAACCTTAACATGTCATATGAGCCATGGAAAAAAACTGGACCCCCATGACTTTCCATGAAATCATGGGAAATTAGAAGAATTCCTGCAATGCCAACCCCCCGCAAGAAATAGCCGGCCTTATTCAGGGACGATTAACCATTGGTTTCCCTTAATAAGTAATAGGGATCCTTATGGTTTATCATAATCCCCAGATAACTGGGTAGGATGTCATCCCCTCTACCCCCTAAACAACCGGCTTTTTGTCATTGCTCACATGAAGGTGGCTGCGCTTTCCCGCAAAAATATCCTCGCTAACCAGCTTGGAGATCATCCAAATCTACCCTCCCTGAAATTAACAGTTTGCAATCTGAAAATAGATGATTGGAATCTGAAATCTCCCGTGGGGATGGCCTACTTTAAGGTGCGAACCGTTAGTTTTAGGAAGTGTACCCTTTAGGGAACTAACATATCCCACCTTCAGAAGTTCGGAACATCATCTTCAAAATATGCCTTATCAGGGGGATATGTTAGTTCCCTGGAGGAAAATCCACTCAGTTTGCACCTGAAAATAGATGGTTTGAAATCTGAAATCTCCTTTGGGATGGCCTACTTTGTATGTTCTTCCCATTTTTGCCACACTTTCCCATCCACACTGTCTTTTTCCACACTGTTTCCCACCTCTTCCTTGACGTTGCAAACCCGCTTGGCACGGCAGCACAGCATCACTGCCTGGAGATTTAGGGGGAGCGAAAACTTTCGGGGGAAGATGACCGTGGTTCATATATCAGGGATACCCCACAAGGTGGGCCCCTACTAGTTATAAATTGAGTGATTTCACCCCTATAAATGGCCGTATAAACGGGTTTTCCTGGCGTTATAACACTACTTATAGGAGTTATAACTCAATTTATAACTAGTAGGGGCCCACCTTGCAGAGATTGTGAATATAGTTTTGACTGGAAAGGAAAAACACTTGACAATTTCTGAATAATCAAAATGTTGAAGTTGAAATCATAAACTTCGACCAAAACAAATGATTTACCAATTTCACATGTCGCATGTCTGGATATGTATGGAATGAGTACACCAAGCTGAAACCTGTGGACTACCCTCCCTAAAACTATCACATATACTGTATCACCTCAAAATCATTGGGACTACAGGATGCTTCATTCATTTCATTTCCTGTTGTTATCCTCCAGGGAACTAACATATCCCACCTTGGGAAGTTCGGAAAATCATCTTCAAAAGTGACATTAAAAATGGGATATGTTAGTTCCCAGGAGTGTAAATGCTGCCTGATTTTGGAGAGTACCCATTTTTGGTTCATTTCCAGGAAAGGTATACATGGGTGCTTCCTTAAATGGTGCTACCCCAAAACACCCCAAAATGATGATTTCTAGTAGGAAAGCCAATGGTTGTTGGGGTACCAGCATGTTAGGAAACCCCCACATTTCTGTAACACTTCCCGGCAGATCCCCTTTGACAACACCCCGCCTGCAGGCGTTTTTTTCGATTGATGATCTTCATGGCATTGACCATCTTAAGATCCTGCTAAGGGAGAAAACAAAAAAAACAAAACCTGTGCAAAGGTCAACAAAAATGAACAAAAAACCTATAATTTGGAGATAAACTCATCCTACCTGAGAAGTAGAGAATCCTTATATATAATAGGTATTCATAGGATTTCATAGGTATATAAACCCCTAGGGAATTGGGTTGCATGAGTATCACGAGCTTATCCCCTCATTTTAATATGGAAAAACATGGGGCCCGTTGATTCTCGAACAACTCGAACTCGACTCGACCGAGTTAAGAGTCTCAAATGATCCCATTCCGTTGTTTCCGTCACACAAAAAACCAGTAGGTCACCATATGTGCCAAGGTCTATATCAACTCCTTATATATTGGGGATAAACTCATCCCACCTTGGAAGTGACGGTTAGAATCCTTATAATGGGTATATAAACCCCTACGGAATTGGGTTGGTGAGTTTATCCCCTATTATATGGAAATAATCGAAGTTTTTGACCCAATCGCACATGTGCTCACACTGGAATTGTTTTACCAGCCATGAGATGGTGCCAAAATCAAAAAAAACAGTTCCACTCAAATGGACTATATACCTATACATTTACCATACCCAAATGCTCAATGTATGGTATATTTACCTACCTTTACCATAAAAACTGCCCAAGTGTAGGAAAATATGCCATCCATTGAGCATCTGGGATAAAGATTTGCCAAATTGTAGATATGTTCATATAAGAAAGATTAAGCATCTGGGATAGTGAATCTACATGTAAATATTCCCGTCAGATGGATGTTTTATGTATTGTATTAAAACTATTGAAAGATATACAGATACAATATAAATCAAATATAGATATGCAAATTATATATACATGTTCGAATTAGATATACGTATCAAACAGCATCATCTCAAACACCCCAAACCAACCTTAACTTATCCATCAATTCCCATCCCAAAAAATTATTTCGCCTTTGGATCAGCCAGGAGCTTGGAACAATTGTAGCACACGGCACGCAAGACATTATGTGTCGCCTTCATGAAGCCCCAATGATACCTTGGAGTCCCGACACATTCGACATGGGGTTTCGTAGGGAAGCCGTTGTTTAGTAAACTGCGGATAATTAGCTGCAAAGTATAGTGAATCCTTGTAAGAAACTCCTCATTTCAAATCATCTAATATCGCAAGAAATCACGTAACAAGAACTACAACCCCGCTCCCAGTACCTCCACCGCTGCAAGTTGACGCTCGGGATTTCCTTTTTGTCTAGTCCACATATTGCGCACCCATCTCATGGTCCGTCCAATACATCAGCGTGCTTCTCTGGCTGTTCTTTGTCACCAGAATGTGATGTAAACCTGAGGGCGGTCAATCAAAAGTGTACCCGCTTCGAGCTGGCAGTTTCAGAAAAACTTCTCACAACCCCCCGTTGTGTGTGTGTGTGTGTGTCTCTCTCTCTGTCGCTAAAACCGAACAGGGAACAAAAAAACGCAGCAGAAAATTTCGAATGCTTTTGCGTTGGACAGTTTCTTCCAAAACCCAGCACCTGTTCCCTCAAAAATGAGAAATGTTGGAGGATGAAGGCTTCTGGTTCGCAGCCAGTTCCGTTGAAGAAATATTATCCGGCACTTTCTGAATGAGGGGTCAATTTGGTGTACCCTCCTAGAAAGCATTTTTGAGTTGATGTTCCTTTTCCCCAGGGTTGATAGTTCCCTGGAGGTTCATGAATTAAAGACTCACAAAAAACTTCAACGAAAATTACCCATAACAAATACAGAAGCATCGCACATGGTTTCTGCTTTTTTTTTGAGATGGCGTTGCAGGATGTGAGATATCTTCTTTCATGGGAATCTACAGTAAGGGTATCCCTCAATGCCACAACCCCCAAGAAATAAGGCCTTTGTAAGGCCTTATGAAGGGATCATGGTGGTTAATAATCCCTGAATAAGACCGTATTTCTTCGGGAATCGCATTTGGGGGGTACCCTTAGATAGATTCCTATTTCTATTTAAAGTCATATATTATCATTAATATGATTATTGTCATTATTGTTACATAATATATTGTTACATTATGATATTGTTTTTCTTAAAGGTCTACCCTCCCCGAAGTTCAACATGGCCCCTGAAATTTTTACCTTCCCCTTCCCAATAGGAAGCCGGATCGCCTTCCAACCATCATTTTTCAGGGGCCTTCCCTGTTAAACTTCCGAGGTGTATCCCATTTTTTTTGTAGGTGAAGTAACCCATTGATTCATACTAACCATTGCTCCTAACTTCAGTCCCGGGACACCCTAGTAAGCCATAGTTCATCCATGTAGATTTTGGTATGTCTACCGTATTTACCTAGATTCAGTTGATTTTCATGGTAAATTAGTAGGTAAATATACCATACATGTAGGTAAATGTAAGTAAATGGCTTTTCCACCTTGATTTTTTTTGGGGGGAGAGGTTGTTTTTTCGTGAATCCTGAAGAATTGGGGGTCCCCGAACTGGATCCTGGATCCAGTTGGGTCCCGAGCATCATCTTTTGGTTCAAGTGGCTTCAATTCCTACTTAAATATCATAGATGTCATAGGCCCTGGTTTCCCTTAATAAGGCCGGCTCTTAAACCCTTATGTAGTTGATGGTTCAGACATCCGGTAAACTCACCAGCTGAGCTTGGTAGTTTAACGAAATTATTTACAAGGTTTTAGCACCATCCCAGGTGGTTGTCTGGGATTTCTTCCATCAACCGTATCATAGATTGAAATCACCGACTAGTCACTAGTCAGTAAATGTAGTTGGGATGGATGGCGAGTGATTTTTGAAGACCGGAATTTTCAGCCAGTTTGAACCCTTCCTGAATCTTCCTAACAAGAACCCCTTGAGCATTTTTTCTCAGATTTTGTGGCTGAAAACTTTCTTCGACCTTGACAGATGATCGTGTGATGATAGCTACTGCAAAATTGTGCAAACTCAGGGTTGATGAATCTTGCTGTAGACAAAGACATGTAGCAATAATATAAAATCACTACATGCGCATATATATATATATACACAATATCATCTAATGTCGAACGATTTTGACATTTAAGAGGTGCTTGTGTTGTTCTTTAAGGGTGAGTTGATGGTAGAAACCCCTGGGCCATCCGGGCGCAATGGTTTTGAAACCGCCGACTCCATGGGCTTCATCTGTTGCAGCAAGGAAGTCATCTTGGACCATTCGGTCTGGGCGGTTGAAGTGACAACTATGATTGGGTGTTTTTCGGGGCTGAGGTGGGAAGTTTGGGTTGAATTTGGGCTTTGGGTTGAATTTGGGTTGAATTTGGGGTTTGGATCTAGCTTATTTGCTTGGTACAAAAGATCCACTGAATGATCAGTTGGATGGGCTGGTAACTAAAACCAATCCAAACAGTCCACTTTAGTGGCCTGAGATGCCGGGTGGGTGTTGAAGTTTCACCGACTTGCTATGCCCAAGACTTGGGATGCATCCCCCCAACATGTAGCATCCAAGACATGATCCAAGATATTGAACAGAAAACGAATGGGATGCATCAGAGATGAAGAATTTCACACCAAAGTTGGAAGATGGATGGAAAATGTATGGTTTAAAAACTAATTTTCCCCCAAAAAAACCTTACAGGCCCTCTGCGAGTTTTTCGCGCCTCGGCTACTCCATCGCGACGTACTTTCGCTTTGCCTCATCCGACGAAAAAACAAGTCCCAATGGCTCTCAGGATCCGGGCGTTGATTCACACCTACCACAAGATGTGTTATTCTGTGTTTTCAAGCAGGTGACATTTCTTATAGATACATATATGATCATCCGGATAGACCCTGCGAAAAAAAAAATACCAAATACATACAAGCACCTTCCAAGGGGTGCCAATTAAACCCTAAGGGATGGTGAATTGACACCCTTTAGGAACCATTTGGCACCCTTTGGAAGGTCTAGGTACAAACTTGTAAATCCTAAAGTCAACTGTGTCAGCCGTAAACCTTTGGGGATTTTTGTATCTGATTCACCAGCCTGGAAACTCTGGTGGATGGTTTTTGGCAGAGACAACTCAGGTGTCTTTCACATGGAAGACATTGAAGTTGAAACCAGCCACAAATGAACTCCCCCAAAAAGAATGGCCTTATTAAACCCCATAGGATCGATGCATGGCATATTTACCTACATTTGGGTGATTTTTATGGTAAATGTAGGTAAATATATACCATACATGGATCCTATGGGTACTGGTTTTTGAATCACAGGATTCTCATAAGTGGCTGCACCGATGATAGTCTCTGTAAAACCAAGGGTGGTATAATCTGCCTAAACACCAAAGAAAAGTAACATACCCTAAGAATCCAGACCCATCCCTAGAGTAGGATTGATGGTCTAAATACTATCCACAGAATGGGATTGTAGGGGAAATCCCATTCTTGGGACATACCTGGATTCTTAGGGATAGATATCTTCCAACTGGCCATACTTTTTAAAAGAACTCACCTTGTCCAAGGCCCATCATTTTTTTCGGTAGGCCATGTCTGTTGTTTTGTTAGGCGCTAAAAAAACCATTTAAACCATCTCATCTTGCGGGAAAAAAACATCTTCACTCCAAGTCTCTTTGGATGAAGTCCGAGGTTTTTTGGAAGTTGGCTGGTGTCGGTGCAGCATGGCAAAGGATCAGCAAGATTTGCAAGTATTCATTGCATAACCTGGCAACGGTGGTATCCATGGGCCAAATGGAACAATATTTCACCTAGATTTCCCTAAAAATCCAGGGGATTACTAAACCACCACTTGGGTTGAGATAAGTGGAGCTTCTTGTTGTTGGAAATGAAAACCTTGACCAAGGAATGTATACCGTATACCCTTCAGGGAACGAGTCCATATCCCAATGGAAAAGGAACTTCTCATCTTAACAACTACCCTCGGATGGAATATGTAAGTTTCCTTGGATTTGCTTGAGATGCTTGGGAAAAGTGAAAAAATAGTCTCCCAAATGGTGGTGAACGATGGTGATGAATCCCATCATACGAAGTAAAGAATCACCTTTTAAAACAAAACCCAGTGATTCAGGGAGGGTGAATAGTTGGAAAGGTATATTTTTTCTTCCTCAATTAGGGTGAGGGTCGTGGAATCGATTCTTACAAAGATACTGGCATAACTGATACGGTTGATACCTGTACTTTTATGTAAGGTTAGAAATTATATGCAAAGATCCCAAAACGTATATATTCCTTCCTGGGAACGATCACACATCCCCTACCATCGCCGGCCACTCTTGAGTTGATTGATGTTCCGAACTTCCCCAGGTGGGATATCTGATGGTTCCCTGGAGGGTATCACAACATCATGTTTATCGAAACGAGTTTTGCTTTGGAAATCATCTCGCAGGGATCATTCTAGTACCACACATTTGTATTCTTTGATTCCCCCACTATGGGTTGTTTCCCCCCTAAGACTAACAGTGAAGCCCCCAAAGACAGGGTGGTTTCCAAGTTCGGAATCTCCGAGATTCCAAGGGTCTATTTTCAGTGGATATGTTAGTTTCGGGGGGGGTAACCTGAGACCTGCCCCCCGCTGGAAGTTCCAGGCCTTTGGCTCATGGTCTTCCCTTGCGCCTCCGGCTGAATCGAGGAATCTAAGGAGGTTGCAACTTTTTGATGTGGTGTGCGAATGTAATGTAGGGTCATGAAAACTCATATGGGGGTTTCCTAAAATGGAGGTACCCCAAAGTGGGATGGTGAAAAAAATGGAAAACCCTATTAAAATGGATGATTTGGGGGTACCACCATTTAAGGAAACACCCATATACTGTCCATGGAAAGATGTGCACATAATAGTGCACATATACTAACTATAGATATCATTTTTTTGAGTGTGAGAGAGAGAGAGAGTCAGGTATTGGATACTTCAGCGCCCTTGTATTTTTCGGCATATCAATGCAGAACAGTATGCCTTGACGTAGAACAACAATTCTAGAAGCTTACAATCACATCTTCTCAGCTGCACATAGACAGGGTTATAGATGTTGTAGGGTTACCAAACCATTTCCCATGTGAAGGGTTGAAACCAAAAAACACCTATGTCCAGCTAAGTCTTGTAAAGTCACAGTTGCAAGGCTTCTGAATCTTCAAATTGGCCACATGGAGCTGCCTTCCAACAACCCCCTATGACTTTCCATGAAATACTGATTGGTTCATGACGGGATCCTTATGTCATGGTTTATGATATCGTTCATCCCCATATAACTGGGTGGCATTTCATCCCCGGCACATACAGCAAATGTCACCAGGGTTTCTGAATGGCGGGAAAAAAATCATCCACCCACCTCCGAAGCAAGCAATTCTTCAGCATACCGTAGGCGACCCGCCATAAAGTGGGCCTTAGGGGGGGAAGGACTCGACTTTTTGGGTGGGTTTTAGGATGTCTTTTGTTGCGCGTTTTTTTGGCGTGATTTTAGGCTTTAGGCTTTGATAGGATTTTCCGTGTCAATCAGATTTTAGGCTTGTTTGGTGATTAAAAAATCGTCAACATGAAGAACTGTTGGGACTTGAATGGCTTCAATGCTTTGTTTGGTGGTTGGCTGCTTGGTGTTGCTGCGCCGAAAAAGTCAGCAAATCCCAAGTCGTGATGTTTCCGTTCTCTTTTTTCGGGGGGGGTTCCTGGGATGTCCTGCTGGTACTTAGTAATTGGATTATACCCTCCCTGAAACTATAACATAACCCCTGAAAATGGATGGTTGGGAGACTAGTTTCCTATTGGAAACCATCATTTTTGGAGGCTATGTTAGATTCAGGGAGTGTAACCCTTATTTCCAGTAGGTTGTTTTTGCCTCCTAAATGGCTTATAAACTATAAACCAACAAAACCTATCTATAGGGATAACTTCCATGGACATCCCCCCGTACGTAGGATAGGTGAAAAAACACCAGCAGGAAATCGACCGACCTTTCGCCCCTGAAACTGAGCTGAAGGGGCCCCCAGTTTCAGGATTTTGTTGTCATGCAACCATCCATTTTTTTTGGTGCTTGGAGAAGATAGATTTGGATACACCACCCGAAAACTCACATGTCTCCTAAAAAGAGGCCATCCCCAAAAGGAAACTCATATTCCAACCATCAATTGTCAGGTGCTTTTGCTGTGTTTGAGGGAGGGTACATCAGGGTCAACATACATATAGCAATCCACCAGTTTCGTGTTTTTCCCATGGGTATGGTACGGACCTTTTTTTCCAGGTCCCAGATAGATGAAACTGTATAAATCTATAAAGTATCTATACAGGTGAAGTACGCTAAGTCATCATAAGCAGGTCACCGTCCCAACTATCAACACATCTACAGTTCAAATTCTAAGTTTACATCTAAAAAAATCTGGCCCTGCAAAATGCTTTGTCTACCAAAAGATAAATGCATTTAAGCGATGGCCATGGTGATTCTATTTTAGACACCTTATACCCTGCTTACCTACAAATTCCAATGGAAGAACCCCCACCTCTTCCCGCTCAAGAAAAGGGATCCTTTGAATTTGTAGGATTTTTTTTTGGAGGGTTTGAAACCGAAACCTTCCTATTAAAAATCACCTCCTTCAGGGGGTATTTAGGGGTGATGGTCGAGAAAGCGCAAACAAAGTAAAGGTCCACAACAAATATTCCGGGATCAATCACAGGCATCAATCGATTTTTTCTTGTCAAAGCTGCCATTTGTTCTTCGACACAAATGGCAAATCATGGATTCAACAGTGCTGAAAAAAACCATTGGTGGTGAAGCCTGGTTGGCATATCATTTTCCACCCAAAAAATTACGGCTAATGAAGTGCCGTATTGCCATTTGCCCCCATCTCCCCTGAAAAACACAATGCAACCCCGGTGTTTTTTTCAAAAAACATCATTGAAAAAAATTGATCAAAATCAAAAAAATATCCCCAACTATGGTCATCATGTTCCATTCCGAATCAACCCATTTCAGCTACTTGGAGGATCATCCCAGTTAGTAAGTGATTAGGATCACCCCCCATTTATAAGCCATGAAAAGACCATTTGGAAAGGGGTCCCACGTTGCCCTATTCTTAGGGGACTTATCAAGCAGCATGGTTATTCACCACATATACGTGAACCCTCCTGGGACCCGGATCCGAAGAAAACCCCCGACCTTCGCGAGAGCCGCCGTAGCAAAGACGTTGGGCTCCACATGAAGGCTATCCTCAACTCAGCAAGGTGGGTCCCGGAGCCGATCGTCACACATGGAGTTAGATATACACCCCGGGAGTTTAACATGGAACCAAAAAAAAAGTCCCTGGAAAAGGAAAGTCCATTTGGAAACCATTATTTTCAGGTTCAGCTTTCCCTCAATGGTACCCTTTTGGAATATGGGTTATCATTAGGTTAAAGGTTGATGGGCAAAACAGGCAAGTTTTTGATAAGGCAGCACCTTTTTTTTGTTACTAGTATCACTTGTTCCCTTGACAATTAGATAACGTCAAAAGTTGCAACGTTAACTTTCACATTTTCGTTACCTAATAGGAAATATATACATCTAAAATATACATATGTAATTATACCTGGAACCCTAAACAACAAATTCTAAATGGATGTTTGGTGAAGCACCTTTTTTTTCCCCATGGTAAAAGACTTTGGAGTCATCCAACACCTTTATTTTCAACCCCTTGAAAATGCGGAAAAACTTACACCTCCCAAAGTTTAAGAGCTCGCCCCTGAAAAATGATGGTTGGTTGATTACGTTCCTTTTGGGGCCCGGTAACTTTTCAGGGGCTTTTGACTGGCTTTTGCTGTTAAACTTCAGGTGGGTAGTGGTGATTGAGGCCACAGCATCTTTTGGAATCTGTACCGTCCGAAAAAAAAATCGCCAGAAATGATTTCTCAATGATCCACATTTGATGAGCTCCAAACATCATATTTTGTGTCGTTTGGTTGGGATTAATTTATAAACTTACAATTCACCAGCTTTGCATACAAAAAACTGAAGATAAAGACAGTTTCCTACAAGGTGGGGCCCCGAGCCGATCGTTATAAATGGAGTCACAATCTCTAATAAATGGTTCTTTAAATGAGTAACTGGGGTTGCGGGGCCCCTATAAGTGGACTTATAACCCCTATATACTTCTAACTGGCAGGGGCCCACCTTGTAGAGAACAACATCAAACATCACTGGCATGCCAATTCCTGCCAGCCTTTGTTTCCAATCTGTTTGTTGTTTCGAAACGAAAATTAAAAGGCCGAAACCTGATATCTTGAAATCATTTTCGGTTTCCAACCTTTCTCCCAATCCAAATGAAGGAAGCTAGACATGGTTTTAAAACACACATGAGATATCATGAGAGCTGTGATTTTCATGATCCCTGGACCCAGCCATGCGTTACCCTCATCTTCCAGTTCCCTATATATTTGGAACTTGTTGCTCCCAGGCAAGCTAATATATCAGGTAACGATTGACCTCTGGTGAACCAAATACAGGGGGGAACTGGAAGATGAGGGTTATGGGTCTTGGGCTGCCGATGCTTTTTTTCCACCAAGCCATCCAGTAAAAAAATAGGGCTCTAGGACTCCGCAAAACCACACAGGTCTACAAGGGAACCTGAAAGATTCATGTCATAAATGGTTAGGAAAATGGTTGCTGAACTAAAAATCCATTTGAAACTGGCTGTTTAGGGTTCCAGGTATAGACTAAGCAAGACTAAGTTCATGTTGAACTGCTGAACTATCACCGCCAGAGCGTCGATCACCCCAGGTCACGACGGATCCATCTGGAAGAATCGCAGCAAAGGAACGGTCTGTAGCCTGAATCTGCTGGACAACCCTGAGCTGATCTCGAACTGCCGAACTGTCACCACCACAGCTTGCGGCACCCCAGGTAACGACAGACCCATCCGCAAGAATCGCGGCAAATGCATGCCTTGTGGCCCGAATCTGCTGCACACCCCTGAGCTGATCTCGAACTGCCGAACTGTCACCACCACAGCTTGCGGCACCCCAGGTAACGACAGATCCATCCGCCAGAATAGCAGCAAAGGAATTGGCTGTCGCCTGAATCTGCTGCACACCCTTCAGCAGCTGATCTCGAACTAAAGAACTGTCAGCACCATATTTTGGATGTCCCCAGGTAACGACAGATCCATCTGCAAGAATAGCAGCAAATGCCCGAAAAGTGGCCTGAATCTGGCGGACACCCTTCAGCTGATCTCGAACTGAAGAACTGTCAGCACCATATCCTGCCTCACCCCAGGTAACGACCGATGCATCTTCCAGAATCGCAGCAAAAGCCCTGGCTGTGGCCTGAATCTGATGCACACCCCTGAGCTGATCTCGAACTGCCGAACTGTTACCGCCAGAAAGGGGATCACCCCAGGTAACGACTGTGGCGTCTCCGTGACACAAGGCAAAGGCAGTGCTTGTTGCTGCCAGTTGTGGTTGAAGTACCAGAGCTGTAAGGCACTCTCCGTCCTCTATCTCTGCTTCTGCTAAGGTTTTGTCAGGAGCGGCTAGGACTCGATTCTTGGCAGTGACAAGTCTGAGGTACTTTTTCCCAAAGGCTTGTTGGGCCTTTGTCTTTACATCTCGAACCGTGGAAGAAGGGAAGAGTGACAGAAGTTCAGAATGCCCATTCGGCAAGGCTACATTTACTTGAATCGTATTAGACATCCTCCGATCTTGACAACTCTTCAAGACTTCAGCAATGAGTCTCTACTTCAGACTTTGAGCCCAAGCAAAGCAAGAATAGAATAATACTCCTCCAATTCCGTTTAGGCCCACTTAGTCCTCAAATCCGTTCTGATGAAAAAATACAACTACGTAACATGACATAGATAGCAAGTTGATTTTATGCCTCTAGATCCACCGTAAGGCCCAAAGCACTAAGAAACTCCACCATGTCACCATGTCAGAAAAAATATGAAATCACCCATGTCGGATGATTTTCCGAGGTCCGAATTTTTCCGTTTAAAGTTGTGGGATAACACGGAGGTTGTGCGCGTTTTTTTTTCTTGGAATCAGTAAGGGCTCGGGGTGGGGGGGAAAAAAGCGGCCTCCGAGGATTGGGTTCAGTGGTTTAAAAGGTGATTTTTTTGGTGATTTTGAGGTTGTGGATGGGTGAAGGGTGGTGGATGTGTTGCTGCACAAATCATCTTTGGAACTGTGTGTGTTTTTTTTGTCAATAAACGATCCCGGGAAGAGTGTTTTTTTTTGACAGGGGAACAAAGTTGGAGGGAATGTGGACAATCTACACCCCAGAAAATTGACAAGAATGTGCCTTCGAAAGGGGCGATTTCAAAAGGAAAGGAGTTTTCAATCACTATTTTTCAGGGGACATGTTAGTGTTCGAGGGAGTAACAAACTTTTGATGAAGATGATCTTGATAAACTTCAATGACGCCAACTTTTCGAGGGTTTCAGAACAGTTGTGACATTGTTTGCATGACTATCAAAGCCTTCAAATACCATGTTTTTAAGAATCCAAAATGAAGTAGTATATTCTGATTTTATGGTGATGGGGGCAGTCCCAAATTTTGAGACACTTCTCCAGACGTTGGGACCTCTTCCATTTGAAATTATTTCATCGGACAATTTCTGTTCTATCCAAATTTGGAGCCCAATGCCTTCATCTATACGATGAAGTCCCTATATTCGGGATGGTCACCGGATCATTTAAAAGTAAATCCTTATAAACAAGAGATATAAAACCCTGCTATTGGGTTGATGAGTTTATCCCTACTATGGAAGCAATTGGGTGTTTGGACCAAAGCACATATGATTTTTTTGCGAAACACACATGGTGATTTCTTCAGATTCTTCAGATCTATTCTTTCGTGACACACGAAATCATCCCCAAACCCGGCAAAAGGTCTAGAAGATGGGGAGCCAGCAGGAAAGTAGAAGTGTCATCAACCAGGAAAAACTCAGCTTCATGCCCCAACAACATATCAACTTCTTTGTACTAAGTCTCTACCAAAATATGCCACAAGTCATCTGCTCGTTTCCTTGGTGGCATTGGTGACGGGAAACATGTGAAACGTGAGGAGTGGAGTAAGGCAGTTTGTGTCGGAGTTCGAAATTGAAGTGTTACACCCCCTGAAACTAACAGCTCGTACCTGAAACACTTCAATGAGTTTCCTTTTGGGTTTCGGCCTCCTGGCAGTTGCGAACTGTTAAATTTGGAGAGTGTAAACCCTGATATTCCATTCGTTAGTTGGTGGTTGGTTCGGCGGTTGTTGATCATTGAACCTATTCCAGGCATAGGCTCACCCGCCGGTAGAAATACACAATTTACATCAATATGCCCCATTGGTCACAGAGACAATTATAGAAAGTCTTGTCTCATTGTCGAATGCCAGGTTTTTATATGCAGCGGGTTTTTGCTATAATGAATAGGGAAATACTTGTTAGCGCAATTATGCGCAATTTAATTTTGCAAATTCCTCTTTGTATTCTGTATTAATTCTCCTTTCCTGCATTTTGTTGAGGGACATTAAAACCTATAGATTTGGACTTTCTAGAATTCGTCGGGCAAAAATTGGTCCCAAATTGTCTATTGTTGTTTTGTCGCCGATTCATGCTGATTCAATGAACCCTTTATCCAACACATTCCACCACTCTTTACCAGTCACCGACAGAATTGTAGAAAACTGATATGAAAAATTGTTTAACAAGGCATGAAAATATACCCTTTTGCGCGAAGAATCCTCACTTTTTCCTCATTTCATTTGGGGGTGGCCTGGGTACTTGGAGGATCATCCCAGGACTTGTAAGTGGTTAATAACCTTGGTTAGCTTTCGTCCCCTAAGTATGGTTGTTCCCCTTCCAAATGGCCGAAAGGGCCTAAATCTTTTGTAAATAGGGATTACTAACTATACTGACTAACTGGGATGATCCTCCAAAGTACACCCCCAAATCATCCAATTGAAAAGGAAAATAATCTTCCAATCCTCCACTTTTTATTTTCCAGAGTGTATTACCCAAATATTTTACCATTTGTCTTTTTTCGATAATTCTGTCTGTGTAGACTCGAGCACCTACTTGGAATGTCTATTTCAAATAGATCGAATCATACCTTACGTATCATCAAAACCCCCGTAAACTAACATAATGGAAAATCACCATGTTCACCATGTTTGATAGGAAAAACCATTTTCAAATGATTGTTTTTTTCCGTTGTCACGCTAGTTTTCAGGGGTGTATGTCTCTTCTGGACTAGATTTCTAAAGCATCATCAATCTGTGATCTCTTTTTTGGGGTGGTCATACCCGCATGAGCGTTGAAATCCCATCTCCCGCAGATATTTTCAGAACTCTTCCCATCACCACAGCCCATCCCATTTCATGAAGCAAGTTCATCCATCATTCTGAAGTCATTCAGGCGGTTTTACTACGTCTACAAAGCCAGAAAGCCTTGAAACAGGGTTGTAGATTTGACCCTGCATCAAGCCGCCAAACCCTGGTTTCACCAATATGTAGTTCGGGTTTGGTACCATCTGTGGCGGATAGTTTCCGAAAATGTATTACGGGGACAAATCTGCAACCTTGACATTTAGTTGATTTTTATGATACATGTAGGTAAATATGCCATTCCCAGAAAGCCCTGAATCAACCGGAAACATCTAAATTTTGGTATCATGAAGGAGTTGGCTTCAAAAAAACATCGAGGGGCGAATCACGTCGCTGTGCTGCAAGTTCCAGTAAGTCCACTAATGTCCTGACGGGGGGCTGGAGGCACCAGAAAAGACAAAAAAACGAATAGTACAACAAAATCATGTTTGATAATTTGATATGTTGCATCTTTTTCTCGTTTGACCAAGCACCAGCCCAGAAAAAAGTTCACATTAAAATTGGTAGGTCAAAATCTTGGAAAACCACGCATCTGAAACATGTACGTTGTTTGTACGCCAAAACAAAAACATGGATTCCAAAAGGATCAACTTTGAAGGGTTCGAAAACGTCTCCTTTTTTCTGCAGTCTTGAAAAAAAGGTGCGAAGAAAACGCATTTCTTTCATGGGAATGGAATATATTGACGTAGATTTACCAGAAATGTAAGCTTTTCATGAAGGTATATGAAGGTGAATATTGCAGTCCTATGGAGCATTTGGGCTTTCATACCCTTCTCAAAACACACACTGGAAAAGCCACAAAGGGCAAGGTACAAGACATCGGTGAGGTTAATAAGGTGATTCCCCTTCCACTACCTTCTTCGGATAGGGTAAGAGGATAACCCTTCTATGCCAGCCGCGGACATAGCAAGGGGAACCTACAAAGAGTAGGCAGAACCTTGAACCTTATTGAACCCTCCTTGTCAAAAAGATTGGTCAATTTCACCTAGAATTGGTCAATTTCACCTAGAATTGGTCAATTTCACCTACCTAGGATGAGTCAATTTCACCTAGGTATGTACATATATATATTTACATATGTTACATATGTTGTCTACTTCTTTGACATTCCAGCTGCGCATACTAGCACCCAGGAACTGTCAGCAGGTACGTTTACAGCTCTTGCCACTGGCCTCTTCGTTGGCCATCCACCAGTGACAAGAGGGATGGCCCCCTGCTTGAAGTGAAGTGGTAGGTTAGCAAAATTAAAATATAACAGTTTGTAATACTAGTATTTTGAATTTTTGGTTGCATTTTTTGGCTGCATTTTTTATGCCACAAGTTTTCTTGCAAAGGATGCCGCTTGACCCCCCAACATGGCACCTGTCATTAGCTTTGATGTCTTGTTCCACCATAATACCTCAGAACGTACGGATCCGTCCAAAAATGAAATTCGATACAATTTTCCCAGATGCTGAAGGTATCCCATAGGATCCATGGGACGAATGGTATATTTACCTACCTGGAAAGCCTAGTGTACCATTTTTTCAGGCAACTGTGGCTGGTTTTAGGGGTAAAGTTGATGGAAATTAACAGCAACTGGTTTTCCAGGTACATGTAAAAGTTGATCTTTGTTGTAACTATCCCAGTCCCGTGGATCCGTCATGGGTATGGTCTATAGATTTGGGTAGTTTTGGGGGTTCATGTAGGTAAACACCATACATTCAGCATCTGGATTTGTGACACCTCCAAGGCATTGGTTCTTTTGTTTGATTTTTTAAACTGGGGGAAACGCGGAACTTAATCTTTACTTCCGCTTACCCCTCAGTAAACTAACATGGCTAAATGGAAAGTCACCAATGGAGGATTTTCCATTGTCATGTTAGTTTTCGGAGGGGTAAATTCATGATAAATTTAGGAAACAGATTCCAGTCTCATGGAGCGTATAGCGATTTTGATTTTGACTTACACCCTGGAAGATTAACGGCTGGTTCACCTACAAATCACCCATGAAAAGAAAGGAACAATTATCTGATCCATCCACCTCCAAGAGGACATGTTCTAGCCGTTCATCTGGGACCGGGGTGGGATATGGTGGGACGGATCGATCCAAATGGCGCATCAGCAGATCGTTGACCGAGTCGAAGTGTCCTTGGCATTTCGTGAATTTCGTGACCCACAAACATCTGAGAAAAATGCAGACCTGACTTTTTTAATCAACCCTTGGCGTCAGCCATGAAAAAAGTGACATCCTTGTTGCTTGATCCCGGGATCCTTTTAATATATCTTAATGGCTTGTTGAATCATTCCTATAACTAGGTAGTATAATCTCTTAATATCCCTTTAAAAAAAGCAAACAACCAGGTTTTGGTCACTGTTCATCATGTTCATCTGTCATGCATCAACAACACCGACATCAGCATCGTTGTCGGCGGGGTCGTCCATCATTATCATCCATTGTGATCAGCGGATTTGATGATCGTTCTTAAGCAATGAATCACATCAACCAACCCCCGGTGGGATAATCAAACACCTTTTCTCATCACCAATTTGCGGAAAATCAAGCTACTCACAAACTCTAGCCGACAAAACCCCAGCACCTTGAGATTCTTGGAGACGCAAATAGCTTTCGAAGAGCACCCCATTCTTTGGGACCTCCTTCTCCTAACGCAAAATGGAGATACAGTATTTCATATCACGTCTTTTTCTACAAGGTGGGCCTCTACCAGTTATACATGGAGCTATACCCGCTTTGAAGAGGGTTATGCCCCCAGGAAAACCCAGTATATAATTTTCGGCCATTTATAGGGGCTATACATAACTCGATTTATAACGATCGTAGGGGCCCACCTTGCAGGAAAGTTCGGTGAGGGGGATTCTGCAGGTCAATATAGGTTCTTTTCGATGTCGTCTCAAAATTTGATATAAATTTGATACAGTATCTGAAAAAAAACATCTCACCTTTACTAAACTTGGAATTGTTTAAGGTGGTGGTTTGAAAAAAAATACCACAAATGCTGATTTACCATGGTACAAAGTAAAAAAGTCACCATAAATAAACAACTGGTTGGTGGTTTCAACCCATCTGAAAAGTATTAGTCAAAATGGATCATTTCCCCAATTAGGGGTGAAAATAAAAAATATTTGAAAACAGCACGCAGACAACAGTAAAAAAAAACATCTTTGCAGGCCAAACTTGTCGGATGCCTCAAGGTTTTGAGATGTAAAAATACCCCCCAGAGCTCGAGTTTCTTCGACCGAAAACACCCTCCGAAGAAAGATCCTAAAAAAGGGTCGCCAGGACTCAAAAAAAACTGCTCAAAAATAAAATTGATCACAATATGTGCCTGATTCTAATTTTATAGTGGATAGTTTTGGTAGGTCCATTTCGGGTCTAACCCATTTTGACTCAAAGGTGTGAAGAGAAGCAACGTAGCAAAGTTGACGGTGTTATCTGTCACAAGGTCACGGTTCTCTATTCCAAAGCCAAAACCAAAAAAGACAAAGATTCTCAGGCCAAAGGGGAAAACCAAAACAACAAACAAAAAAAAATCTAGACCAATGGGGACATGGGAGGGGATACATAGGAGGTATTTCTTTGCTTTTTTTGGCACCAACCCAAAAAGGAAAACTCAAGATTCCTTATAAAAGTCCCATTGTTCCCATGAATTCCCTAGACAAATGTCTCAAGACCAACTCATAACACAGAATCAAAGTGACCTCAAGCAAAAATACGACCTTCAAATCATCAAACAAAAACTCAACTCAACTCCACCAACTCCCAAGTCCCTCCAGTTGTTTCTTGTTGGTTTTCCGGTTCCCCACACCTCAAACCATTCCCACAATTCATCTGCTAAGCTTAAAGCTTTTGGTGTTGAGACCTCCTTACCTCGGAGGTTTATGGCGTATGAAACAGAGTTGAGCCAATCAACTTTTACCCCAGAAAAAAGGTGACACCAAAAAATAGATGTATCCAAGAAATCCCAAACAGGACCCACTGAACGGACCCCTAAACCTGAGTATCTAATAGCTCTAGCAACTTACTTAGGGGTCCGTTGGTAAGGTCCCATTTAATTTTTGATAGAATGTGGTTTCGTTATTCATATGGGTGTCCCCACCCGAAAATCATCCCATGGAGAGTTTGAAGTTGAAAAACCACCCCTACTGTTGATGCTTCAGAAATCCGGGATTCACTCACCAGTTGAGGTTGGTAGATGATCCCATTCTTTACAGGGTTTGGGATACATCCCAGGTGGTGCAGGATCTCTTCCATCAACAGGTGCAGGATCTCTTCCATCAACAGTAAGTCTCTAGTTGAACCTCCAAACAAAAACAAACCATTTCTTTTATATGCAGAAGTTAAATTTTGGAACCCATGATTTTCCCCCCATCTTTCAAGGTACAAGTCTCATGTTCAAAATCTCATTTCGGGTATCCACCTTCAAAAAAAACAAAAGCTGAGAGCTTGCAATGGCTTGTGGGTAGGTCCAAGAATCGCATTGTTTTTTTTTAAATGACATTGTAACTTTATGACTCCCATGGGGGGATGTCATATAGATATGCATAATATATATATATATATATCTATTATATCTTAGTTAGATTTACCATAAATATCAACCAAATGTAGGTAGAAAAAAATATACCATACATGGATGGTATGGGATATAGTCGTAGTAAATCACTCTAAACAACGTATGAAAGCCAAGTGATAATCATCCTGTGCACATGTGTGCGTTGTATAATTTTTGGGGTTCATTTGGTTATACCGAAACATAAACTTTTCCCATGGGGAGGTACGAGTGCTAGGAAACTTTGACCCCAAGTTAAGTTGGAAGAGCTTGCTGCCAGGATCAACTCCTTATATTGAGGATGGTCATGTCATCCCACCAAAAAATGACGAAAATCCTGTTTTTAGTGGCTATACAAATATACAAACCCTTAGGTTTATGATATACTAGTTGGTGGTTTCAACCCATTTGAAAAATATTAGTCAAAATGGAAATCTTCCCCAAGTAGGGGTGAAAATAAAAAGTATTTGAAACCACCACCTAGTATATGTGCTAGGGTCTATATAAACCTCCATTTTGGGATGCTCATCTCAAGTGATGTCTGATTCTTCCGATCCACGCTAGGGAGGTCCCAGGGAGGTCAGGGAGGTCAGGCACCTTCGGCTTCCAGTTCAACCAGGGGGACGTTTCGTTACCAGATATATTGGCTTACCTGGGAGCTTGGTTCTAAAAATCCACCCTTCAGGGAACTAACATATCCCATCAAAAATCACTTTTGAAGATGATTTTCCTTTTCGCAAGGTGGGATATATTAATTCCTTGGGGGGTATATCAACTTGCTATTATCAATATTTATCAATCAAAAAAACAACGGTCGAATCGCTCAAAATTTCCAAGATACATAGATTTAGAGATGAGGATAAGGCATATTGCAGTTCTTGGACCTTGTTCTTTCTCAGGTCTAGCTTCCTCACAGAGCAGAAGTTTTAGAAAAATCCCAATGGAAATGTCTGAAAACCGTTTCTGTGGGATGGGATTGACTGGGAGGTGCTTAAGGTGATTATTTACTTTCTACCATGGGATTCATCACCATTAAACCACCATGTGGGAGAATATGTTTTTATTTTTTCCAGCCAGCTTAAGCAAATCGAAGTTGAAATTAGTTTTTTCATACTGTTGATGCAAGAAATCTTGCAACTGAGATGTTTAATCCATGTCAACTGGTGCAGGATTTCTTCCATCAAACTATGGAGGATGGATCTGTTTTTTTTGTTGGGGGGGGGGGGGGG